>JADDOH010003930.1:0-109542 GCA_016648135.1 Agrypnia vestita
TAATATTTATCATTATTATCGATCGATTATTTATTTGTTTGTTCGCGTTCGTATTCGCCTCGCCGGGTAGGGTGAAGAGCGTCGAGCGGTGAGTTTGATTTTAGAATGTATAATAATAATATTAATACTATAATACTTTTACTTACTATTTCATATTTAGTTTGACTTAAATGAAGTTACGAATATAAAAATCTCCATAACTATTAATATTAGGTCATGGTTGCTTGAACATTTTAGACTCATAACATAGTCAGGAATCTACCTGCCAAGTTTTTGCTGCTAGCTCTGGTACAGCCTGTACATATATCGTAAAACTACTATCTACAATTTGTAAAAAAATATGTTTGCTGTTGTATTATTAAGTTTTCATTTAGTTTTTAGTATAATTATGTTCGTTTTTTGTTGATTATTTGAGTTATTATGTACTTTTACTCACTATTTCATATTTTGTTTGACATAAAAGAAATTACGAAAATAAAAAATAATATTATAAATATATACGTTTTTTTATTTTTTCGATCCATTTATCTGGTAGAGTAGCAAGTTTATGTACACGCTCATAGCATCAAACGATGGTAGACTAGACAAGGTATGAGAAAAAAGGTTTCAAAACGGGGTTAGTCACCACTTAGCAGAAATTTAATTTTATTTGATCCGCTCCATACAAAAAATACAAAACTTTTTTGCTCAAACTATAAAGTTTAGGAAAAAGTTTCATAGGACAACTATTGATAAGGTTAATGAGCTCTATCCATCGTCATAAAGAAAAAAGTAAAAAAAGAAAGTTGGTCCCTAAGTCCCTCAAATTACGGTTTCGACCCACTGTGCTTCGGTTCGGGCGGCGGCCGCGCGTTCAAACCATTCGACCGATTTACATGATCTTGACGCTGACTATCCGTTCGCTAGGCCGGTGCCGCCCCCCAAATACGAGCGCCCTAGACTATCGCCTAGTTTGCCTATATGAACGGGCCGGCCCTGTGTACGGGCGACCTCTAGAGACGTACCGCAGCGTGTGTGGTGTTCGCGGGTGGAGGTTTCCAGACCTGGACGAGTGACCGCAGAAGAATTGAAATTCGATTCTTTTTGTCTCTGCGACCGCGACGGACAAAAGGTAGGGATGGGTAAATGAAAGAAAATGTCGATATATATATATATATATATATTTCGTTTCCGTTTCCCAAATATTTTAGTTTTTTTAAAAATAAAAGCTTTTTTGCGTTGCTCTGAAAAGAGTATATATTTTATTAGCAAAAGAACATAATATTTCATATTAAAAATTAAAAATAATAAAAGTACACACCTGAAAAGAGAAGCAACATTTAAAGCTATTATTTTATATTATTTTATCGATTAACCGAGAAAAATATCGATGTGCAAAAAAAAGGTAACCAAAAAAAGGTCGCCAAAAAAATATATCGAAGAAAATATATCGATATATCGGGAAAAATATATCGATATATTGGGAAAAAACTATCGATATATTGGGAAAAAACTATCGATATATAGAAAAAAATATATCGATGACCAAAAAAAGGGTCATCAAGAAAAAATATCGATTATCCAAGAAAAAAATTACGATATTTCATATATCGCGAAAAAATATATTGACTATATATATTATATTGAATATATATATATATATATATATATATATATTGAACAACGTTCCCTCTAATTTTTCTATTGTGTGTGCGGATCTTCGACGCATCTGTGCAGTGGCGGTGCAATAAATTTTCACCCCCCCCCCCCATAGGGTATTTATTAATTACTGTGATTTTATATAATTTCCCTAGGTTTGTCCGGTAAGAAGAAAGCGGAGGAAAGTTGCCTGGCAAGCCCGTATTACAAGCCTCAATATGATATTCCAAATAAATACATATTTTTTAGTTTAAAAAATGTTACTTACTTACTAGAAAAACTTCGCATTTCTATTGTACCTACTTTTCATATTTGCTTCGGTACATATATGATGCATTTGACACGATCATATGTCTTCGAATAAACAAATATTTCACCAATTGTTACTTTTTGTAAATGCATTGAAGATGGCATTTCTCTTTCGACGATTTCAGAGAGCCATTCCAGTTTAAATTTATCGCAGGATTTCTTCTTAACGGTCGCCACATCCACTCCTTTTCGACATTTTAAGGGGATGAATTTTATTATTATTATTTATTAATTATTTATTATTAAATTTATTATTATTAAATTTATTAATTAATAGGTAAAATTGTATTATTCGACTCATTTCTCCGAAAGCGTGCGAAAGAATTGTGCATGTATTGTTTCATGCATTCAAGCAAAACTAAAATCTGGCAAAGGAAACTTTATTTTATAATATTGACTGTGCGGAGTGTAAAACATGTGTGTGGAGACATTTTGCTAGGTGAACGCGCGCACACGCGCACACCTTACAGGGAACGTTGATATTGAATATCAATATATCGATATTTTTCAAACAATATCGATATATTGATATTTTTTACCCATCCCTAGTTTAGTTTCAAGCTATGTATTCACTATGGAACAAATTGCCCCTCAACATCACGCGTGGCATAGAGTCTACGTGACGTTGCAACGTCGCGCACTGTTCCGCGACGTCGCGCACAACATACGTTACCCTACTCGCACGGTACCCGAGCGAGCTTACGGCGACATCATGCTTTGCGTCAGTACCACGTGGTAAGTGAGTGAAAAATAAAATGATGTGAGGGCCAACAGCGTTCCTTAATATTGTCTTGCTTGGCTATGGAAGGCCCGATTATTTGTAATAATTGTCAAAAACAGTTGTTGTTATTCGAGAGAAATTGGCAAAAGATCCGTCAGACATTCGAAGATCGCATAGAATATCCATCCTTCTTTCTCTTTGCAGTAAATAATTTCACACCCACCACCCTTTTCTCCTCTTACGTTTCGATAACTCGTTAAAATAAATAGATAGAATAGATCGGGCGACATTTCCGTGACAAGTGATATGTGAATCCCGGTGTGTACACGTCAAATGACCGCGTCATTGTCCTCGAAACATGAGCGTAGATGTTGATGCGACATGCCGCTCGGAATGTTTCGCGATTTGTCCCCTAGTGAATACATGGCTTCAGTTTGTTTCCGGCCGTTCCGGCGTCATGCCGCGAGTGCTGGGTGCGACACCGCAACAGATGACAGCTGACAGATGTGACATGCGAACACAATTGAATGCCGTCTGCCATTTTGAATAAAATATTTGACATATTATGCAATGTCATGCAAAAACCGTAGTTGAAAAAGCTGATCCTTCTAAAGTATAATTTTATAACGTGTATATGAATATATACATATAATATATTTATATAAAATCTTTAACGCGTGCAATATCATATAAAACATTGCTTAAGCAGGAAATAAAAATAAACGCACAAAAGAGCTTTAAAAAATAGTATCCTATAACCGTATAAAAATATGCTTTTCAAACATGCGAATAGTACACTAGCGAAGGGAAAAACTACATTTCAAAATGAAGACTACACACACACACGTTCACCAGTTTGAAGACTACAAAGTGTACACTACAATTGTAGTAAAAAATACTTGAAGTGAAGTAATTGTAGTACTACGAAATGAAATGAAGTAATGAAGTAATTGTAGTATTAATGAAGTGAAGTAATGTAATGAAGTAATTGTAGTATTAATGAAGTGAAGTAACGAAATGAAGTAATTGTAGTATTAATGAAGTAAAGTAATGTAATGAAGTAATTGTAGTATTAATGAAGTGAAGTAATGAAATGATGTAATTGTAGTATTAATGAAGTAATTGTTGTATTAATGAAGTGAAGTGTAATGAAATGAAGTAATGTAGTACTGGTGAGTTAATATTTTTTTCCCAAATAAAAATTTGGCGAGCTAAAAAAAAAAAAAAAAATGTCAAAGAGAAAAATATTTAAGATAAATTGACGATATTTTCTCCAAAGTAACATTTGGCGACCTAACAAAAAAAGAAAAGGTCGCTAGCCAGATTTCTTCATTTGATTCCAAAAAATTTTCAAACCATGGGGGGGGGGGGGTTGTTACAGTTTCCAGAGATTTCTTCATATATCTACATCAACTTTCCAAAAATTTCACGTAAAAAATGCACTATTTAAAGTATGTTTCTCATACTTTCGATAACTTTGAAGTGTATGTACTTTGTAGTGTTCGCTTTGAAATGAAGAGTACTATTTGAAGTTTATACTTTCAATAACTTTGGTGTTTGTAGTTTGTAGTGTGCACTACACTTCAAAATGTGCGAAGTGTGCACTTCAATGTAGTACTACATTGTAGTAGTGAGTACAGAGCGGACCCATTACTATAGTACACTCGAAAATCGTAGTAAGACTCATGCGGTGTACCGCAACGTGTATGAGATCTACGGGTAAGCCCATACACGTTGCGGTACGGACCGATCTGCGATATGCGGTGTACCTCTACGGTGCACCGGAGTGTCTATGGCCGCCTTAATGGCGGCCGTTCTATCTGTCAAACTGTCAGACGGTAATATCGGTCCACTCAGCTTCGAAAAACTTTAATACTTCATTGGCAATTGTTCTAGCATCATCCCGAACTTTTTAGGATGTTTTGGACATATTAATTCAGTGTATATTGGTAATCAAGATGACACAGCTCGCGCTCAAAGACGAGAATGAACTGAATGACAGGGCGAGGGGTTACCGCCGGGTGCGGGCGGGGCGGGTTTTAGTTCCAATGTCGCCGCACGCCAAGTTATTGTGGTCAAGCAATAACAGATGATTTGTGTCCTTATTATTAATATATTATTATATCGAACCATTATGGAAAATGTTATCCATAGACATTTCAAGTATGTATCATATTTTAAATACAAATAAAAAGTGGAGAAAGACTCTTGAGGAGGCCAAGACCCACCAGAGGTTGCAGAGCCAACAGTGATGATGATGATAACGTTCATGCGAGCGGAGCAGGTGCTGAACGCGTCCGGACACGCGTGAACACGACCAACATTCTTGCTTCGTGTTCGTAAGTGGCACGATATATTTTTTTGTTATGAATTCTCGTGTTACCAATCAGGTCGGCCGCGGGCGCGACCATCGTTACAAAACAAATATTTGAAGGCATGATTTGTGTTGCATCCGACACGTGTGCCGTGATGTGCTCGGCTCAGGCACACTTGTGGCAAGGCCTCGCACGAAAATGAGCCGATTCCTGAACACGCACAAAGTAGTGTGACTACCTCCCGCAATCGCGTATTAATATTATTAATTAAGGGACAGTTTTTTAATCAGTTGAAAAAACAACTTAAGACGCATTTATTTAGACAATCCTATAAAAACCTATAGAATCTGACCACAACAACGCTAGCCAATATTTTCCACTCCTATTGTGCACTCCGCAAAAACACCTAATTATTTCAGGCATTCCCAACTATTATAGTATTCAATTTTAATTCCATTTCTTGCATGCCACCTAGTGAATAAGTGATAGTAAATAAGTTTTTTTCTTTTTTAGCACTAAGTTGTTTTGTAAGATAATATTTTTTCTGTGTAAAGCGCCCTTGAGGTGAGTATTCGCGAAAACGGCGCTATATAATTTTCCATTTTCAGCATTTTCCACCGAAATACCCGTTTTCGTAAAAATATAAGCTTTTTGCTTAACTAATTTTCTAGCTACTGATCAAACAACCGGCCCTAAATCAAATAAAGAAAATTTTAATTAATTTTTTTTCGTTTTTTAAATTTGCTGAACATTTTTCATGATAATTTAGAAGCATTTGGGTGAATTAAATCAAATAAATAATAAAAGTTAAATACTTAACTAATCTAACTTATCTAATAGTCAGAATTTTGTTGTTCCCATTCTCCCAATTAGTGGCGTCAAGTGAGAACATGACATTTAAGTAAGCATTTATATATATATTTTTTAATTTTAAAGGTATAATATATATATAGATTATATAAATATATCTATATATATATATATATATATTAAAAGTTTATAATAAATTAATTGTTCGAAGATTATTTTTTCGTCTGAATGAAGGTTTGAACGTTGTGGTGATATTATTATTAAAATAAAACACAAATCACTTTGTTTTCACCGCTTTATCAGATATACAGTCTACATGTTTCGAGAACGATGTTCTCTACTTCAGGATTGTTTGTTTACTAAAATGTATATAGACCAAGATAAACCATGCAAGTGTGTTACCGTGAAGGAAAAGGTGCGGGGAGGGGGGGCGGGGGGTCGGATCTGTTAATAGAATATGACCAAACATTTAATATTAATACAGGCTTAAATTTTTTACATATAAGTTATAAGATCCCACAAATAAATAATGTAGAAATACTGGAAATTAGAAAAAGTGTTAATATTAATTCAAATATAATAAATACCCAGACAAAATTTGTGCAGAACCCACTATTGAATATTTTTCCACTTAAGATTCCATCCTCTCCAGATGACATTCCATAATTAACACCTCCGACCCCTCCCCCCCCAACACCATTTTCTTCACCGTAACACAGGTGCATTGTTTATCTTTTTCAATTTTAGTACACAAACAATTCTGAAGCAGAGAACATTGTTCTCGAAACATGTAGATTGTATATCTAATAAAGCGGCGAAAACAAAGTGATTTGTGTTTTATTTTAGTATAATATATCTCGAAATATTCCTATCATAATTATTATCATATTATTCAGAATTTAATAAATCATTATATTCTGTCACATGAATATTTAATTTGGGTATTTCAAGTATTGTCCATTTGAGCTGCAATGTAATTAAAAGATGGTATCCTTCTGTTGAAATAAAATGCCGCATTGAGCAGGCTCGTGCAACCTTTATCGGCATGAAAACAATGTTCTGCCGTCATGATCTCAATCTTGGATTACGAATGCGAATGGTTAGATGCTACGTGTTCTCGGTATTATTTTATGGAATGGAATGGCCTACCGAAGAATTGATAAGACGACTTGAGGCATTCGAGATGTAGATCTACAGAAGGAATATTCAAAATAAACTGGTCGGACAGAGTTGCAAATGATTATGCCGTGGTTCGGAATGAATAAAGAAAAAAAAGCGATTAAAACAATAGAAATCCGAAAACTACTAATATTTTGAGCATGTGATGACAGATCCAGAGAAGTAGGATATTCGCATCTCATGATGCGAGGACAGATCGCAGAAACTGGGGCCCTGGAAAAAGGAGAGCACCTTGGCTGAAAAATCTGAAACAGTGGTTTGGCCAGCCTACTGTAGAGCTATTTCGGGCCGCAGTAAATAAATGACCATAGCCAACATGGCCAACGTCCGTTGAACAGATAGGGCACAAAAAGAAGATGTGTCCTGGAGATGGCCCTATTTAGCCCTCGGAATTAAGATAAATTAGGTTATGTATTGCATTAAGATAAATTAGGTTATGTCAGATTAATTAATCAATTAGAAAGACACAGAGAAAAATCAATCAAAACGAAAAAATATTTGGCTGCTAACGGGATTCGAACCACGGATCTCCTCCTTTCCGGGGCAGGCGCGTTCTCCAATTACGCTATAAGTTGTATTTCCGTGAATATATCGACCTTATCTGTAAGTCTCATTCATTAATTGGTTAACATTTTGATTTATTTTTAGAGAAATCCTCTTTGTCTGGTGCGGCAGGCACAAATTACTTTGGACACATTTGATACAACGCACATACATTATATTCAAGATGTCTTTCTAATTGATTAATTAATTTGGTTTTAAATTTCACAGAATTTTTTTCTGAAAAAATTGCAACTTCACAATAAGAATGTGTTCTTGAATATAATGTACGTTATGTCTAATTGGACTTGGAATAAATAATAGATTAAGTATGCAGGCAAACTACACAATAGTAGCTAAATAGTCTTTTGTACGTGTAGTGTTCGAGCTTCAAATACATCAACAGAGCTGTACTGATTGCCTAGGCGGTGCAATCTATGTTCACGCGTATACAAGTGTCACACCGAAACTCGTACTTTTCTTCAATAGCAATGATGACAAAATCCTCCGATCACCAGGACCAGACACGCTAGCTCAATAGCGGAGAGAAAAAATCCTCTACGTGAGTTCGCTTGTGAATTGCGTTCCGGGGTGCAATTCGCTTGCACGGTCACAAGAGAACTTTAGACAGAGCGAACATTATTATTTATTATCACCGAAGATAAGATAATTTACAGATTGTATAAAATGTGTTATAATAATTATTAGAATACACACAAGCGTGACGCGGTGGCACGCACGAGCCTGAGACAGACTTACGAAATATTATGAAATATCTTCAAACACGGCAAAATTATTTTGTGGTGACATTATAATTATATTTTATAAAAATAATCATTGCTTACACCAAATTTTTGTTGAAAAAAATTCAACATGTTTCAGAGCCCATGGCCCCTTCGTCAGGATAACAAATGTATCATAACACGTATCATAACAAAAAAGTGGTGTAAACAAAGTTTATTTTTATAAAATATAATTATGAAATATATCACGGCATTGTCGAATGAGAATATTTCGCGAAAACATTTTTTAAAATATGAAATATGTAGAATGCCTTGCATCATCAACATTTTATGCGTGTTACATTTTAGGTTTATTTATTTATTTCAATATATGTACGTCACAGAAGTACTTTTTACATAATCACATTTACAAGAAATCCAAAGAGTAGAATAGCAAAAAATTACAGAATTGACATAGTATAGATAGTTGTTTAAAGTTATTTAAGAAAAGGACGAGTGAAGTACATATAAGGCTAAACAAATAGGTATAATAATTAGTTTGTAATTGCATTGTGAATTCAGGACGGCAGGGAGTAGAGCTTTTAGTAGCGAATCTTTATATTGTGCTAAACTGGAATTAAAAATATCAGAGATATGCGCATAGGTGTTACCAAGCCTATGCAGTCTGGGTACAAGAGAGAGTTAAAATGTGAGTTGGTTCTAGTGTTGTCGCAATAAAATAGTGTAGGTATTCGAGTAGCTCTTTCAGGCGCATTAAACATAAACAAACACAAAATATCAGGGGTGTCAAAATGCGAGTTAATAATTGTATAGAGTAAAATCAAATTTATATATCAATCTGCATATGCGATGTCGATGTACGATCTGCATTGCTAGCAATGGCAAATGACTATCGAGGAAATCTCCTTTGAGGAAGAGCAGGACAAAAAGAGGGAGGAATCCCTCATCTCAAATAAGAGAGATGTGTAAAATGTGGGAAACAATGCAAAATTTTATAGAAAAGCTCCACCCGAATAAGTCTGTAACATTGTTGCGAGCGGTGAATCTGTTTTAAGGCGATCGTCGGATAATGTGAGCTAAATTCGCAATTTTTTCTCATATGTGGGGTATAAAGGCAAAGGCAGCAATATATTGAATGCAGTCGCCGAGGATTACTAATTTAAAATGTACTGAATTCTAGATTTTATGTATCTATCCCTTCCAAAATCATGTTTCCTATAAAATCTCGAATTCAGCACATTATAATATATTATATAATACATTATATTAGCAGTCATCGATCACTGCATTTTTTTTTTCGCTTCTATATATTCGCTTCGCTTTTATATATATCCCGCATATCTTATTTTGCATTTTGTATCACATTTTGCAATGCAAGAGAATCCGTGAGAAAATGTGGTGCATTTCGCTCAATTTCAGTCACATTTCTGCGAAATTCTCAAAAGGAGGCAAACGCAAGTGTCATGGGATATGTTCTTTACTGAAGTCACACAAAAAGAAAACTTTTCCAATAAGCCAATCGACACCGCTGATTCCGTAAGTGAAAGTAAAAGTCGTTCAACACAATTTAAAATGAAAATTTAATAATAAAAAGGTATCTCGTTATAAAAAAATTTATATGCTTTTTAATAATTTTTTTACGAATTTTCGGCTTTAGGTTGTGGAACGAATCATGCGAGTTTCCTTATTTATTATGGAGAAATTAGCTTTTTGGATTACGAACACGTTTCCGGAGCGAATTGTGCTCGTAATCAAAGATTTAATTGTATAAATATAATGTGAAAGGTTAATTGACCAAAGCGTATGAACGAAGTCCCGATAAGATTAAAAATAAAGTAAAAAAGACACGCACCCGTGTCAGAGAGACCTGTTCACCTTTTATCTCAGTTCAGCGAGATTAAGGTGTAATTTCATGTCATTACCATTACGCCAAATTAATTACATGTCAACACGGCCAACGAGCGTGCACACTCGTAAAATAATTACAATATATCTTTTATAAAACACAGACTTAAGGTTTATATTACGTTTTTTAAACACATTGTCAAGGAATAGCAAACAGAAGGAAAAGTGCACTGTCCGAATCCCTTGTAATACGTCTCATCAGTATCGCAGGATCTAGAACCGTCTGCAATTATTAAAACCTTCGGGAAACGTCTACAAACGTCTAGAACAGCCAAGAAGCGACGGGAACCTTCTCCCTACTAGCGCTAGAAGGGAAAATAATCTTTCGAATTTGTGTTTTGACAGATTGTTCAGTGTGAAATGCGTCGCGGACGACGTCCAGGTGTGCCCAGTAGTGAAATCGCGAAGCAACAGAAATCGAGTGGAATAATCAGGCGAGAACTTAACTTAGTGGCGAAATAAATAAATGCGACAAATACGTGCGAGAATTTGATCGAAGGTTCTAGTGAATGTTAAATAAAGTGTTTACATACGAGTGATATATTAGGAAATAGTGTGATTGAAAGAATAGCGTTAACTTTAATTCTTGTTAAGTGACTTTGTACATTGATTAATAAATCGCCAAATAATTTCCAATATTCTCATTTGTCTCCCCATAGCCACGACCACGTGACAATGTTTATTGAAAAAAGGGATACTTTATTTAACGCACGCTATTTTTAGGGTTGGCGCATCTGCCTACCCGTGTTTTTGGCGCGTAGTTATCTTGTCGGGGTGCCATATTTGAAAGGAGAGGGCGTATCCGTAAACTTAACACAACGAAACAATGCGCGTATTACGCACTGTACCCACACTAACTCAATTGCAAGCTTATATGAAAATACCTATAACGTTCACCATTTCCACTTCCACCCATGATAGAATACCACATCTATCGAATTTTTGGAAGTTGTACCTATATTATATTTTAGTTTTACAACCCGTTTCACATATGGGTTGTAATTAATGCCGTACGATATGTTGTAAATCCTATGAACACCCAGACTTCCATACCTACTTTCCCATAAAAAATATAATTTCGTCTCTAGGGGACATCTATAATATATACTGATTAATGGGTTGCCTGGGATAAAATCCAGTATTGGGTTCATTGAAAAATTTGGAACAACTCAAAATATTCAGAAAATTCATCATATTTTCTAATCGAATGAACGCTTTTATCGTGAAAATAGAATTGAATAGGATGGTCGCCGGTGGGATTCGAACTTCCGACCTAAGTTGTCAAAAATAAACGAAATTCACGTACAATATTTTTGGCGTTGTCTAACATTCTTCAATTTTCAAGTTTGTAATAGTCTAATAAATAAAGAAATATTTTTGACAATAATTTGTTTTAATGTTATATTTAAAACATGACGTCCACTCCACTGGTGTGAGGTCATCGCTATAATATTCTTAGCTTTGTAAAATGTGACGTATAGCACATAAGGTACAGCATCTAAATTATTAACTAATTCCAAGTACACATCTATCGATTGCCTATTTCTGGGATGTGCTAGATTATTGGACGATGTAAAATTCATGTTTTCTATACTACAATCCGTGAGGCATTATTACCTAGCTTTCTAGAAAAATAATTGGGGTTTCAGTGTTCACATTTCAAAATGTAATTTTCGGTCTATATGTATCGGTTTTAAATTGGTAAATTTGACAACGATTGAAGAGAAGCAGATGAAAGCAATTTGTTCAACTGCACGAGTTCGAAACAGAAACCGTACCGATGATGGTCAAAAACTATACAAAATTATAAAAATACTAGCTGTAACACGTCAAAAATGACAGAACCTTCGTTCGCCTCTGTGCTAAGCCCTAGTATATATTTATAATTAATAGTATCTTTTTGGTTGACCACGGAGGGCGGCGGTAGCAACATGCGTAGAGCGGCCGGTTCGGAATTTCTGGCCAGGAGTTCAAGCCCCGTTTCCGGCGGTTTAATTTGTTTTTTTAGTCGTGAATTCGAATGAAATTACGGAAGTTATACGAAGTTACGGACGGACAGACAGACGGAAAGAAAACAAAATTATTATGTTTGATTTGTCAAATTTCTAGATGATTGAGTCATTTTTAATCATTTTATTTGACTTGTACCATAGCGAATAAATTTTTAATATTCTATTAGGTCCTTACATATGAAATTGACGTTTTGCCGTACTGGCAAATTTGATCTCAAATATCTTCTCTTTGGTTAGGAATTCCAAATCCAAATTTATACAGCTATTTACTCATGTATTTGTGTTTTGAAAATTATAATTCATTTGTTTTTTCCTCAATTGTTTTTTTCTTTGCGTCACTCAGTTTACAAAATGAAAAACTTGAAATATCGCGTTATTTACGAGTACGAGTTCCACCGTGGCACCAGTGCTGCAGAAACGGCTCGAAGGATTAATGGTGTGTATGGCGACGGTGCCGCAAAAGAAAACACAGTGCGTTTTTGGTTCCAACGTTTTCGTTCTGAAATTTCGACCTGCAGAACAAGCCCCGTGGACGGCCGGAGACCAAAGTTGATAATGAAGAATTGAAGGCTATTGTGGAAGCGGATCCATCGCAAACCACATCCGAGTTAGCTGCAGGCTGCGGTGTTAGTGATAAAACTGTTTTAATCCACTTGAAGCAAATTGGTAAGGTGAAAAAGCTTGAAAGGTGGGTACCTCACGAATTGAGTGAAGCAAATCAACAAACGCGCGTTGACTGCTGCGTTGCATTACTCAAACGGCACAATAATGAAGGGATTTTAAATCGAATCATTACCTGTGATGAAAAGTGGATCCTGTACGATAATCGGAAGTGCTCATCGCAATGGCTGAACCCTGCCGAACCAGCCAAACCATGCCCCAAGCGAAAATTGACTCCAAAAAAGTTACTTGTGAGCGTTTGGTGGACTAGTGCTGGTGTCGTTCACTACAGCTTTCTTAAATCTGGCCAGACGATTACGGCAGATGTCTATTGTCAGCAACTGCAAACCATGATGGAAAAGCTAGCTGCTAAACAACCGAGGCTGGTTAATCGCTCTAGGCCACTGCTGCTTCATGATAACGCTAGACCACACACTGCACAACAGACGGCTACCAAATTAGAGGAGCTTCAATTGGAATGTCTAAGACATCCACCGTACTCTCCGGACCTTGCCCCAACAGATTACCATTTTTTTCGAAATTTGGATAACTTCTTGCAAAGGAAAAAATTCAACTCCGATGGGGCAGTCCAAACCGCCTTCAAAGATTTTATTGATTCCCGTCCGAATGGTTTTTTTAGTAAAGGGATCAATGAACTACCTATGAGATGGCAAAAGTGCATAGATAGCAATGGTACATACTTTGATTAAATAAATATATTATAATAAAAAAAATCGGCTTTATGTTCCTCCCATACTAAACGTCAATTTCATATGTAAGGACCTAATATATAAGTTACTGTAGCGATAGTCCAACCGAAAAAGAGTAAAAAATTTTGGAAAAAAATGCAAACTTTAACCGTCCATACATTTCACCCAAAGTGTAAGGGGCCGCTCAAGTATTACGTAGGCACCAAGGGGGGTTTGGGGGCCTTTGCTTTGATTATTTTTGATGATATGGGGGACGAGGGGGTCTGAATGGCGATTACGTCAGCAATATTTATTTATTTACTTTTCGTATTTTTTTGCAAATTTTAGTAGATTATACACAGAAGTGAGCACACACAAAAAGTCTAACAGCAAACATCCAATATCATCGAAGACTTCGAGAGTCGCGGATTTAAGTACCTTGGACTGAGGATGATTAAATTAAATTTACTAAATTCTTAAATAGAACAATATAAATAAATATCTTTTATATAATAATAATATAATATTTAAAAATAATTTTAATGATTGGCTTGAATAAATATTAAATGCGCATTAAATTCCTGTATAGTTTATAAATTACTTATTTCATTGTCATAGACTTAATAAAAACTATGGTAGGTACTTGCATGTGAATAAAAATAAAGAAACTGGAACAGATTTTGTAAAAAAATTACCAATGCTTATTACTTTCGCTGACAAGGGGGAGGGGGGGGGGGTTATATATTACTAAAATTCTACTTACGTAATACTTTAACGGCCGCTAAGCAAGATTTTCTATTTTTTTTTTCAAAATATATGTTATACTTACGCTTCAGTGTACTGACTGGACGCGCCTGATAAACGGCAGCGTTTTCGATTTTGAGATTTTTTTTTGAAACGGGTTTCTGGTTTCACGATTTTTTTAAAATCTTAAACCCGGGTTTACTTGGTTGGTTCCAGGGGGTCAACGGCAAATAGCTAAAATAATTGCGCGATTCACATAACGCCAATAACCCTTTATATACAACATATATATTATAATAGAGATCAGTGCACAACGCACGTGCTGCTGGGAATCCCCAATTCATAAACTTGAGTGAAATAGAGCTATGGCGTACGACGCCGCCAATATATCTCCATCTCACCTCGTCTCATTGTATTTTTTATTCATTTGTTTGAGAGCCGTACCGAGTCCGACCAGTTAAATAGGGTCTTGGTTCCAAATAAAGGAATATAATTGGTGTTTTACTACATTAGATAAATGACCAATTTCCAGGGTTTTTGGTTTCGTAAAATTTTTGAAAAACCCGGGTTTTCCGGTTCGCGGAAACCCCGGTCAAAAACCGTGGGTACCGAATATTTTTCCCAAACTCCTCATTATGACGAGCGGAATATTTTTAATGAGCAGGGACGAGAGTCTCGGAGCGACAGTTAGGGTTGCCAACCGTACTCTAAAATAGAGTATTTTACTCTATATCGTGTAGGCGTACTCTATAATCTAAAACACTAATAGAGGACGCTAAAATACTCTTTTTTACACAACGTTTACTATACTAGTGCCAGTCACGCATATATGATGCATAACTGAGTAGCTTTGAGTAGCTTGTTGGTCTTGTGGTTAGGACACTCGCCTCGTGATCCAAAGGTCGCGGGTTCGAACCTCACTCCAGCCTAGCAAGTTAGTCCTATTTTCATAGCACAGGCGTTTAGCTTAGTTTGAAAATAGTAAGAATATTGATGTGACATATGTATTCCGTGTCCGTATCTCTATTTAAAAAAAAAAACTATTATCGTAACAAGAAAGTCGACTATTTACTTTAAATATGCTGGTATTCCCAAGTTGGGAATCCCTACTCTCCAAGCCACACTCGGACATTTCTGAACGCAGCCACTAATGTCAATCTGTGACATCAACGTCACAAGTTGTTTTGAGGTTACGTTTATTTTGTCGCAAGAAAGAGTGAACCTAGAGTTAGAACGTTTGGAGTCGTACAGTTGCCGGCAAACTTTTTTGGCGTAGTGGGAGAATGCGCAGAAGACAAAATATGGGTCACGTTGGCGGAACGGTGCATGCGCAAACTTCCCCCCACTACGCCGTAAAATTTCAAGATGTTTGCCGGCTACGGTACAATTCTTTTAAAAACAATGAAAAATTGTCATGTGCATGTGCAGCAAAAAGTATCAAAAATTTGAAATAAATTGTGAATGAAATTAATTGAAATAAAAAAAAAGAAAAGTAGTTGTAGTCTGAGGCTTGGATCGATATTTTTCGATATTCTCATCGAAAGATATCGACCATGTCGGAAGCCGCAGACAGCACAGCCCTATACCTTTTTTGGGAGAATATTCTGGAAGCATTCGCAAATATCTATAAATAGAGGGAGAGACGCGATGTTTAACACTCTCCTCGTAGACCTCGTTCATCCAGTGTTTTATAACTAGTCTTAAGTTTTTATTAAAAAGTATTGTTAAAAATCTGTGTATTCGTAATTAAATAAATCTTGTAAGTATATTCCAAATTCTTCTTTTTTTCTCTCTTCCCAAATTATATATATATAAGAGATTATTATATAATATATATTATTAGAATATATATATATCTATATATATATATATATATTCCAATATTTAGATACCCCAGTATTTAAATATTGGTGGTGACCCCTTAAATAAAATAAAGCCCATAAAAAACAAATAATACCAGAGAACAAATATTCTCCCCCCACCCACATAGTCATGTGCATGTGCAGCAAAAAGTATCAAAAATACATTTTCAAAAATTTAAAAAAAAATCTCTTTTTTATAAGTCAGCACTCTTTATTCACCTCCTTCGAAATCAGATATACTCTATTTCAGACTATTTCTTCCAATAAAAGCTGGCAACCCTGGCGACAGTAGCGATACAGGGGGGAAGCCCGGGATGACACAGTGGAAAACAAATTTCTGCCGACGAGTGCGTCTCGTTATCCGCCGGCTGGATGGATGCCTTAAAAACGGAAACCCTACAGCGGAACAAAACGCCTCGTTTTTATAATTCCTCGCTCGAGTGGGCGATCGGCAAAAACCAATACCGCTGACCTGGTTACGAACCCTGACGGAGATAATTCCGCGCGGCGGACTGATTAGACTCTCAAGGCGCTTCCCCCGAGACAATGTCCGAGTGACCTACGTATGTAAGCACTTATCATTATTACCAGCGGCGACATCCATGTACACACTATGTCACGGGAATTACTCATTTTCGACCATAGATGACTACAGCACGAATTTTTGAAAGAAGACAGATGAATGAACGTATACAGGGTTTTGGAAGACATTAATTACGTCGCGGGACTATATTCCCGGTTTGATTATGAGTCGACAATGTTCAAGCAGCCATGATCTTTATAAGGAAGACATAATCAGTTCGGTCTCTATCCCCGCGGCGATGGGACGCTCTCTTGATGACGCTGGATAATACTTCAGCGAAACGTAGACATTTGCTTCTCAGTTTTTTTGTTTTCTTCTTTATTATTTTTAGAATGTTGATGATATGTACATTATTCTTTTTACTCCCTTTCTTTTAATTCGTAGCGTCTGCTTGCTTGCTTGTTTGTCTGTCGAAAAAACTTTGGATCGATTTTTAACCCCTTTCCCGTGATCTAACAAATTTTAGTTTAAAAAAATTTATAATCATAGTATAATTTTGGATTTTTCAAAATTTTTCATTACTCGCTTTCGTAGCGTCGCCCGACTCGTAGGTGAAGCGCCACCTGTTTCCACTGGTAAATGAGAAAGGGAGTATAATAAAAACTTGGTTTTTATGGGTTAGTTTTTTATTAAATAAACTCGAAACCCAACAGATGCAGAAAGAGATGTAAAGTTGAAGTTAAACTTTGATCAATAATAATAGTAGAAATAACAATAATAGATCACGGGATGATTTGCTGAGAGGAACTGGTGAGGAAGAAGACACTTCCATAACAGTTCCGGGATAGGGCGGGTCTCCGCCCCTTTCTGCTTCTCTCTATTTGCTTCTCAGTGAAACATACGGTTCGCATAAAATATCCGTTACATTTAATACATAAATATAGATATGTCGGACTCAACGGCAAATGGCCACATTTCTCATCGATTGATGAGATTGTGATTTGTGCATTTTGACGTCAGCGTCTCACGAAATAAAGCGATGAACAGCACATAGAAACTGAAACGTGTACCGAAGCCAAAAGTCTACAACGACTCAAAACAAAGGACTTCAATTATTTTGTCCTTCCTGTCTTGACATGCGGTGCCGAAATTTGTAAACTCGACAGTCCTCATTCGCAAGGCCAAGGCCCCAGCGAGCCAAGGAACGAAAGAACAATGGTCGGAGTATCCTTTGCGAGATAGAATACATAATTAACTTTTATATGAAAATCATTCATTAATTTTGTAAAATTAATGAATGATTTTATCATCCGGAATACGTGTCTCTGCAAAATTAAAATTAGCGATTGTGGGTCAGGAAGTGTAAAGAAACTCACCCATAAAAACCAAGTTTTAATTATACTCCCGTATATTATTATCCTTAAAACTTATAGAATATTGAAAACGTAATAATTGGTATGGGGAGGCACGGCGTCGACGAAACCGTCTGATCGGATCCATGGCAGACTAGTTGAAACAGGTTTCGCGCCTTCTCCACGCGTCGGGCTCCTTTCTCATTTGTAAAGTTTCCAATTTTAAAAAACAGTTAAAATTTCGAAAAATCCAAACTTATACTATATTTATTAAAATTTTTAATCTAAAATTTGTTAGATCATTTTTATCGTCGCCACGAGTCTGCCTGCAAAGTTTCAGCTCGATTGGATCGCGGGAAAGGGGTTAAAAATCGATCCAAAGCTTTTTCGGCAGAAAGGGAGTAAAAATGAAGACTTTCGATGCAACAACATTCACGAACAGATTCACTATCCAAGCGGGCTTTGAATAATGTAAAATATTTTATTTTACAATATGCCATGTTTAAACATACAGATTATATATAATTATCTTAAATTTGAAATATTTCTTTGACATTGTGTGGTGCGTGTTATTGGTACACGATTCTGTAACTTATTTGTAGTAATCTAAAAAACTTCTATGCATATACTGGATTGCATCAATAATTATAAAATAAAGAAATATAAAAAAACATGGATTGGTTTAAACCACTACTATTTTGTAAATATTTGGTAACAAGTTTCGGAACCACGTTCTTGCTTCCTTAACATTGCGAAATTTGGGAAATTATATTTTAAAGCAAAGCAAGTTTACGTGTGTACTAGCGAAGGGAAAAACTTCATTTCAAAATGAAGACTACAACACACACACGTTCACCAGTTTGAAGACGACAAAGTATACACTACAATTGTAGTAAAAACTACTTGAAGTGAAGTAATTGTAGTACTACGAAATGAAGTGAAGTAAATGAAGTGAAGTAAGTGAAGTGAAGTAATTGAAGTGAAGTAAATGAAGTGAAGTAATTGTAATAATAATGAAGTGAAGTAATGAAATGAAGTAATAGTGAAGTAAATTTTTAAATGAAGTGAAGTAATTGTAATATTAATGAAGTGAAGTAATAGTGAAGTAAATTTGTAAATTTTTAAATGAAGTGAAGTAATTGTAATATTAATGAAGTGAAGTAATAGTGAAGTAAATATGTAAATTGTTAAATGAAGTGAAGTATTTTTTTCCCAAATAAAAATTTGGTCGCCAGCCAGATTTCTTCGTTCGATTCCAAAAAATTTTCATATCTACATCAACTTTCCAAAAATTTCACGTAAAAAATACACTATTTAAAATGGGTTTCTCATACTTTCGATAACTTTGAAGTGTATGTACTTTGTAGTGTTCGCTTTGAAATGAAGTGTACTATTTGAAGTTTATACTTTCAATAACTTTGATGTTTGTAGTTTGTAGTGTGCACTACACATCAAAATGTGCGAAGTGTGCACTTCAATGTAGTGTAGTACTACATTGTAGTAGTGAGTACAGAGCGGACCCATCACTAGTGTGTACATTATTTTGTCTATTTTGAGTATTTTTTTAATTATATTTATTTCTATAAAATATTTCAATTTAAATGTGTATTTCTTAATCGGAAAATTAACACGAGCATCGTTTGTATTAACAAATATTATAATATTAAAAAAAACAGCAAGAGAATGTTTAAAAAAAAAAATCAAACAGCAGGTACACACAAAAACAAGTTGCAAAAAATATAATTTCGCATATTTTGTAATATTTAGTTTGTAGTTAACACTGAAGAAGGAACGGTGGTTCCGAAACCGGTTGGTGTTACCAAAATTATAGTGGTTTAAACTAAGCGAATTTTTGTGTTTTTAATTAACAATCAACCACAAAGTAACAGCTGAATACAAAAGTGTAAAATGTGTACCATTTCATGAGAAGGACTACAGATGTCTCTAGCCCCTAAATATATGGTAGGCTTCAATGTTGAACATATATACAACATTAAAAATTGATAATGTGTGGATGTTTTTACGATGGAATTGGTGAACGTTGCATTGTGAAATAGTTAAGCCAGCTCATACAGTTTGTAAGCCGTGGGCCATCGTTTATCATATAAATAACTTCGTCTCTGTGAGACTTCTGTAATTTATATTAAATGAAATTATGTAGGAGTGGAGGCCATTTGTGCAGTCGAAACGAGGCGCATTGGGCTATAAAGTATAATGGCAATGGGCACGGTACCTCAACCGACGGAATAATTGGGATAAAATGTCCAGAAATGAACCAGATTGCTCGCTGGGTGGATGGCACAATTGAAATCGCAGGAAGCAGCTGGGTGAGGAGGAATGGCGATAATAAGAGATGTTTATATACAGCAGTGGGAAGACGTGGGACGAAGAAGAATAACTAGTCATGCACAGTGACATGTAAATTAGGAACATATTTGTCGCTGGTTAAGCGTGTTACATGTGAGGGGTTCAGAAACAAAACCGCCACTATCCAATTGACGCAATTGATATAAACGTATTTCTAAATGAATTTACGACCGCAGCGGAGATTTTAAAATAAATACGCTTTTGATAAAACATGCAGACATTTTTTTTGCAGTTGCGAAGATAAAGTTATCAATTGTGAGGCTGTCACTATTGCCAGACAAGTAAAGTTATTCTTCATTTGCGTCAACTGGAAAGTATTTTTTGTTATTTGCTGCTAAAATATTGTGGTTAGTCTACGATTGTTTGCACAGTCAGGTACTAGAATTATTATCATTCCGTTCTTATCTAAAATTGAATTTTGTAAACAAAGTATAATCGTTGCATGCTCAGAATTTTTTTCAACCGAAAACAGTTGGTTTTAATAAATAAACTCAAGGGTTTAAATGTAATTATATATTTGATTTTAAGTTTTTGTTAGATTGTAGCAGTTTTGCTTTCGAACACCTAATAAAATATAATAATCTCGTTGTCTGTCCGTCCGTCCGTCTGTCTGTCTGTTCGTAACCTAGTGTAATTCAGATCTAAAAAACGAAATTAAACAGCCGGAGATGAGTCAGCAAACCCAAACTGGTCGCAACTTAGCGATGTTGCTACCGTCGAGCTTGCGCGACCGGGCAAAAATGCAGTGCATACAGGACGCGAACCATTTCGTATTAATTTAGTAATTGGTACCATTAACTGCCGGCAGGGGAAATAAAAAAAAAGTTCAAATATTTTGATAAATTCGTTATTACTACGAGTATTTCACGGGTGTCGGCTATAAACAAGTAAATACTTAATCTTTAGGAACCGGCATTTATAAATACCGTCATTCTTGACGGGTTACAGCTAGTATGGTAATATTTACACTATAACTAGTATGGTAATATTTAGTTATATTGTATTAGAGCTAATCCACATTACTACAGACTTCTGCCTAAACTATGGGTCGAAAATCAGCGACTTGCTAAAATTCAGGCGGTCATAACGATGCAAATATATACTGCAATATCATTCTCCAGGGTATGCTTGGCTACAATAGTCTAGAGACTAGAAGGAATGTGTATTTGAATACACATTTTTATCGATTGTTGCGCGGTACGATCGATAATCCTGAAATTATTCAGAGCATTGGTTTGTATGTTCCTGATAATTACACTAGACATCGTCAGCATTGTTTCACATTCCAACATACAGGACCAACCTGCCGATGGTTATGCCTGTTGGAAGAGCCACAGCTATGCTGAACAAAATCGCTTTGGGTATTCATATATTCCACGTGTCTGAGGGGGTTTTCCGAAGCGGGATTCTCCTACACCTTTGACCAGATTTTACGTTATTTTTAATTTATTAAATATTTTTATTTTGATATATACTTCCATAATATGTATGCCTTCAACACTTAGTTTGTAATGTACGTATTATTAAATAAATTGAATTGAATTTGCTATATTCCTTTCAAAGTTGCAGATGTTCAGCGATTATTACGCTCTGGTGTGATAAGGCAGGCACACCTGTGCAAGTTGACACCAATACACGTATGAGTTACGGCCCATCTCACGCTCTAGGAGCCCGAGTAAGCATATCAAGTGTCATTCCTGCGTTTGTTATTAAGCAATAGGCTAAAGTCAACGATGCTTGATGGAGGTTCAATACGGGTCAGATCGTCGGCGCGAGAAACAACGCTAACTTAATTGCCCGCTAGTTTATATTTAAATTTGCATTTTCTATTTGGCCCCGAGAGCGCACGACGGAATTCTTCCTTGTGGACTGGAATCTGGTTATTACTATCAAGGATAACGTTATCGACCGGCTATTGCTATCACAATCGGTGGGTCCTAAAATCCTGTAGGTATATAAAGTCACTAAAAAAAATATACACGTATCGTTATCAAACATCGACCGCGGTTTACCGACCATCGAGAATATTCTGATAGTAAGTATAAAATTAATCCTCACCTTCGAAACCACCTACCAACCTTCGAAATCGAAGTACATCGTTTATCTTGGCGAGTCAATAGCTCGAAGTACGGGACCTAAGATCTTTATCCCAACACGGACGAAAGTAAAAAATAAACGAGACGTAGGTACACATCGGTGTTCGAAGATTTGTATATTTTCAAATATCTCTCTCAGAGTAAATACCTTTCTGGTTTCTCCGCTGCCTTCTTATCTGGGCGGTCTGGTCTGACAGCTTCGCTCTGCCGCCGACGTAACCTCACAATAATCGCGTGTCGACTAAAATTACATCAAATAAGTACTAATGCTG
The DNA here is from genome assembly GCA_016648135.1 of Agrypnia vestita. NCBI lineage: Eukaryota > Metazoa > Arthropoda > Insecta > Trichoptera > Phryganeidae > Agrypnia > Agrypnia vestita. Next base: position 22,738 of record JADDOH010003930.1, read on the forward strand.
CTTATAGAAAAAGATTATTTCATATGCACTTTTTAAATTTCTTGTCCCGCAGGGTCCTGATGTAAAATTATGGCAAAATTGTCACTGTCGCGTTGGACCGTAGAAAAGATAAACATTGTTGGAGTGTTTTTATGTTTGACGTTTGACGGATAACCGTCAAGTACTCCTTTCTCCCTCTAACCACACCACCGACGTATACCTGCGTCTCGTTTATTTTTAATTGTCGTCTATTTAGTGTTGGAATAAAGATCTTAGATCCGAATATTGCTATTTACGGAATGCCGGCGAATTACAGGGTATATATGTAGAGCTAGTCCACAATACTTTACAGACAGATTTCTGCCTAAATTATGGGTCGAAAATATTCAAGAAAAAATGTCCTAATTTCAATAGTTATGGAGATTATCGACTTCAAAATTTGCTTTTTTTAAAAATATATACATTTTCTATAGAATGTTAGTGTATCTTAACTTATATCGAATATTATAAATTTATTCGCTATTACACATGTCAAATATTATTTTTACGCATCAACAGGCTAAGAGGCCTAATTACATGGGAAACACATCAGAAAACACTCAGGCTTGGGTAAATCATAAAGGTTAAATGTGATCTCACCGGGAATCGAATCCGGAACCCTTGGTGTGAGAAGCTAGTAGTGTCATGCCTACATTCCCATACAAATAGCTTCGCCTGTGTGAGACATCTATCATATATCTTGATTTATGACGATCCCTCTGGGGTAAAAAATCCAGTAATTGTGTTGTTGAAAAAAAATTGGCTACATTAAAAAATACGGTAAATATAAAAATCTGGTCAAAAAGGAGGTAAAAATAGAAATAAATATCAGGCATATTCTAACGTAATATAATAAGATAATAAAAAGGAATATTGCTTCGTACTATAATGGTCAAAAATAGATATCTCATTACCAGCAGCGACATCTAGATACTGGTTCACGGGGATGACAAAATTTCAACCGTAGATGGCGTTAGCGCAAGTCAAAAAGAAAGGTGAAACATGGTACAGAAATAACATATACAACGTCCAAAATTTGATAAACGTGGTGGTCAATCACGGGTGAAATCGTGAATACTTAAGCCAGCCATACGATAGGTCGTAAACCCTGTAAACACCCGATGACTTCCATACCTACTTTCCCACATAAATAGCATCGTCTCTGTGAAACATCTATAATATATCTTAATTGAGATAAAATAATTAAAGTCTTACAGAAATTTGAAACGATTTTTTTTAGTTCATTAAGAAACACGTTTCTGTACGTTTATAAACATGTTTTACAGCACCATTGAAACCTCTTGAGTCATGGCAGAAAGATTTAAAAACGTCATATTTAAGAATACAAATTTATTATTATTATTATTATTAAAGAAACAAACAATTAAGATCTTTTATATTACCCTGTTTGCATTTTATACGATAACATCGATGATCTTTGTATTCATAATATCTACAACGTAATACAAATTTCCAACAATAACATGTTCCCTTTAATGACTAGAGGCACTTGTTATTATTTATTGAAAGTTAAACAACAAAATATATATATACTCGTATTTAAATGAAAATCTATAAGTTATTCATGGCGGTGTTTAAGCTGGAATAAGCGGAAGAGAGAACGCCAATTTGCAGAGCAATTAACTTCCTGGTCCATGCTTCAACGATCTCCAAAGTCAAGCATCATCAGGTATGGAAGGAACCTAACCCAACTTCAATTGAGGTTTAAGGTGACAAAATGACTATCTTGCGTTTAATGATCGGACTCGTAGTAAAAAAAAAATTAAGTGCAAGTTTGCTTCCAATTATATTGGAATAAAAACACAAGCAGTGGTATAGTTTCTAGTCAAGTTTAGTATAACTTTTGAGATATTTTTGTTCTGTTCTCTAAGAGAAAAATTAAAATTATTAATACCTATCTATCAAAATATTAAACAAATTCTGTTAGAACGATTGAATGTTGCATTGTTTAGTAAATACGCAAATGCTGAAAGTTTCAGAGCTCTAGTTACTCGGGAAATTGTTGATATTTCGATTATTTAATTTGGAGACAATCACATGCTGACGTTAAATAAATAAAACTTAAATAAATTATACATAATATTAAAAAAAAAATTATACTTAGAGGAATGTTCGAGAGTCGAGATCATGCCCGGTCCCAAAATAGTCAGTTTTTTAAAGGCGTTTTTTATATAGCAACATCCGATGAATGACTCTTCTGTATATAGTTTTCTGGGATATTTTGCCGTGTATATGTGACCTCTCTGGCCGACGTTTCCCAGAAAACTATACACAGAAGATTATGAACGGCCGCGAAAACCTGAAAACATTTTTTTGCGATGAATGACGTTTTCGAATTTCGATAGATTTATTTTCCACACACCAAATTACGTAGATGTGTAAAATTTATTATTCAAGTGTGGCATTCTATCCTCCAAGCCTATTCCTGGGGATGTGATGGTAAGTAATGATTTTGGAGCCTTGTATTTCTATTATCAAAAAGAAATACAAAAAAGTAATACCGACCTCTCAGGTCTGTTTTGCTTTTTGGATATTTTCGAACAAATAAGAAAATTTCCCAAGAGAATAAGATACAAATTTATGGATATACAGAACAAATCCAGTAGGATGCTGCTCATTTTTTTTTGTTTTTCTGAACACGAATGGGACTATTTTAAATAATTAAGGGATTACACAATCTTGAGAGAGTAAAATTTATGTAGGAATTGGGTGATATTTTACAAGGAGGTGATTCTTTTTTTTGCAATTATATATATTAAATCATTCCTTTATTGGATAAATTTTTAAAACTAAAAATATGGCCGTGCCATGACTATTTTCGTGGAGCTCCTCCTCCGTGACTGAGATGCCACTTTCCCCAGCGCACATTTGTTCGCGACAGAAAGGATCACGTATCATGTATTAAGAAATAAAGTATATACAATTTAGCGTAACGATTTTTTTATCGGATAAACCATTTGTTAAAAACATTCGTTAAAAAATGTTTTAAATTAGTTTTAATTAAAAAAAAAAACGTTTTTTTTTCATATAGGAAATATAGATTGTAGATATTTCTTTAAAAGTACATGTTCTTATTTTCTGCCTCGGACAAACGTATACTTCTACGGAAAGTTCTACTTGAATAGAAAATGCGGCCTTTTTTTAAAATTTTCGAGTTAAATCCCAATTGTAATAATTTCGTTTTCTGTTCGTCGTGTAAATTCCGTAACTTCTTTATAGTATTTTTTTTCTTATTAAAATAAATAAATACTTATTCCTTAGGAACCGACATGTAAAAATACCGTCATTTTTGACGGGTAACAGCTAGTAGTTTAATATTTAATCACCCAATTTCTACAAATGAATTTTATTTTCCCTACAAAAACCCTAAAAGAAAATATTTCGAAGCTCGTTGTTTCCTGTGAAGATTTTTTAGCATAATCAGTACGATAAGTAAATAGATATATTTTAGCCCACTAATCGTATTTCGGTGGTATCCGCCGGTGACGACACGGGGCGACCTCAGCCACGAGACGATGACTCCTCAAGATATGTGCTGGCGCCGGCCACAGGCTGTTTCACGGGAAATTCTCCCACAATGGGACGATATTTTCACAAACATTCAGCAACCTTGCACAGGTCATGGACTCTTCGTTTCCAAGAGAATACACTCACCTAATGACGAGCGCGATAATATATCCATTATTTTGCAAAAATGCGTGTTGAAATGCAGGAGAGCTCGTTACCAAATAAGTACACACGTGCCGCACAATTTTATTTACATTTAATGATAACATAAATCTAAGAAATTTAAAACAGATCATTAAATGAAGAAAAACTTGTTTATTGAAAATATATAGAAGTGAATGAAAAAATACCTATGGTCATTTTTTTTATACATACTTAATAGATAAATAATATTATTTTTTTTGTATGTAATGTACATATTAATATGGATATGGATTTTAAGAGGAAAAAAGTTTTATAATAAAGGCTTGGCGTCCATGCATCATCTGGCAAACAGCTTCTTATTTTTAATTGAATACATGATTTTCTAAATTTTCATTCATCATTCTGGTTCTAAGTATATGTTTTATTAGGTTCGTAGTTGAGAATGTTTGTTCGCATATAGTAGAGCCAAAGATTGTGAGAGTAGGTACTAGAAGCTAGTTTTTTAACTCGTCATATGTTTCAGGCAAACCGTTGCATGTATCAAATAGGTATTATTGTTTCTATTTTAGGCAGCTGTTTTATAGCTGTCCACTTGTATTCAATGAAATTGGAATTTTTCCAGTCCAGTTGTCAAACAGGGAGCTTCACTTCTAATTTTGACGCTAAAGTTTATGATTGAAGAGCCGCAAAAACCCATGCAAAGAGCCGCTTATTCCAACTTCTGTACTGTACCATATATATATATATATGTACACCACGCAAATACGATATTTTATAATTAATATAAATTAACTTTGTTTAGACCACTTATTTATTGAAAAAAATCAACATGTTTCAAAGCCAATGGCTTCTTCATCAGGAAAACAAAAATAATATTTAAAAATCGAAGTATAGATCAAAATATTAAAAAGTTATATATGGAAAATAATAATATAAAGTACCTAATTAATATGAAAATAAATTTAAAAGATAACTATTTGCAAAAAGGACCTGATTATTTATAATATTCAATTTACTATTTACACTCTTTCTTATTTCCAAAATTTCTAATTTATCAAATTGTGATTCTGTATAATTTGTATGTAAAATTTGTAAACCCTTATTAATATCAAAAGAATGACCCGTAGCCAAAAGATGGTTAGCAAATTCAGAATAATTATTACTATTTAAACACCTTAAGTGTTCTTTAATTCTAATTTCAAAATTTCTACACGTTTTTCCTATATAAAAATAATCACAATCATTACAAATTAATTTATAAACACCCGATGTTTTTAAAAAATTATCCTTATCTTTATTATTTAATATGTATTTTTTAAATTTATTATTAGTATAAAAAGAAAAAAAAGACAAAATTAATTAATTAATTAATTTGGTTTTAAAATGATTGATTCACAATCTAGAATCAAACATAATAATTTCGTTGTCTGTCCGTCTGTCCATCCGTCCGGGTTTAAAATTAGCAATAATTGCCGGCAGGGGTAATATTAAAAAAAAGTTAAAATATTTTTATAAAAGTTGTCATTACTATTATTTCATGGGTGTCGGCTATAAATAAGTACATAAATACTTATTCTTCAGGAACCAGCATGTAAAAGTACCTTCATTTTCGACAGGCTATTGCTAGTTAACATATAAAACGTTTGCCACGGTACGGGATTAGAATTTTATTAGTAAAAAATTGTAATACACTGTATATACTAATAATAATTATTCAATATATGTAAGTCAGTCGAGACGCATACTTTGGGATCCACTGGACTATACATTTGTATATGGTATGCAAGAATCTAGAGAAAAAATACATTAAAAGGAAACGGAAGATTTTCTTAGGACAGTTATTACTACATCGTTCACATTATAATCCATCATTAAGTATTTAATTTTAATTATGTTTACTATTTTTTATATGACACGTGTACAAGGTTAAATGGCGTAATAACATAATAACCAATGACCAGGCACAGTGGCGCCAAAAAGTACACTACGCAGGGGAAACCATCGAACGGAAGAAAAGGAGCAAAAACCCTTCTCACAGAACCCCACTACCCACCGGACGCATGAGCACCACTCGTGGAAGGGGGTGCGGTTCCAGGATAGGGCTCCTCGGCCACGCTCGGACGCATCATTAAAACATGGCAAGAAGATACTCTTTTCAACATTCTTTCTTCACTCTTTCGTTCTGCATGACCAAACCACCATAACCCAAGCCAACCTTCTTACTTATATTCACCATGCTAAGATCGTCTTTCTCATATTCTCGCCGATTTGTTCATTTTTACCATATTATAATTGGGTTTGCACCAAAATATGTAGACATGAACTATTGAACTAACGGACGTTTCCAGGTTCGCGTTTTCGTTCCAATACGATTGACTCGTTTAAAAAAAATTACTACTAACGTAAAATTTTTGAAACAACTATGAACAGGTCAAACTAAATACTCTTAACAATTATAATGTCTTAGTAAATAAGTAGCGCTTTATTACTTGAAGAATCTGGGTTTGGAACAAAATTACAAAAAACAAAGTCTTTTGTAAACAAGAAATAAAATAAATAATTGAAAGCATGATTTAATACGCTTTATTTGCATACATACACACGTATTTTTTAACGTTACCCAAGCAGTATCGTTCAAATATTAAACGAGTTGTTTTAGAGTTAAAAAAAAATCGAACGGCATGTTCTTCAGCTGTTTCTGCGGCTCTTGCCTGGGAGTGACGTGATTATTAATTTTAATCTAAATATTAACTTTATGATGTTAAAATGATTTAATAATGTGTAGTCAACCACTTTACACAACTGTTGAAAGTTTCAGGGGTTTAGCTAGTCGGGAAGTCGGTGAAAAATCAATTACAATATTCCACCACAAACAACAGACAATGAGAGTTAAATAAAAGCACGTCAAAATACCTTTTGTTTACTATTAATCATTCAAGAATACTTTAACTGGATTTTAAATGTGTCGTAATTTTTTTTTTCAAACAACCGAATCTAAGTATAAGTGATGTCATTTCAACTGCACTGTTTACTCTCGTCCCTCATGCGCCAGCTACGAGCTTCGCTTCCATACATCAGTGTTGGTACCATGACTCTATTGAATACCGCCAGTCATGCCTCGGCTGAGGAGTTTATGTGTATTAGAAATTATACTGCACTAAATATAGGGTTGTCAAAATGAGACATAATCTGCTAAATGGGACATATCATGATACAAGCTGACAAGCGAGGTAAATGAAAATATATAGGCCTCTTCCATCATACTCTTCTATGCTTCCTTGTTGTTTGCTTCTGGCAAGTGCACACAGACATCTTATCACTCTGACTTTCCTTAACTAACCGTACGTAGTAAAGGGAAAAAAATCCAATCCACACAAAGTCACCTCAGAGATATTGACGATAAAAGTTTTAAAGATATTTCTTCTATTGGTATTTGTTTTAAGATTAATTGAAAGTATGATTTTTATTGTTAGTACTATGGTTAAGACGTATTTTCAGAGGTAAGGTAAATGTAAAAATATTTGATGAAAAAAAATTAACCTGCCGTACATGTGGGTTGGTTCTAAATCTATAGACATTTGATCTTTTTTACAGACCGATAGTAGGTATCGATATTTAGCATAATTTTTGAGCACTTAAAGTCATTTTTGACCACATTGTGGATATGATCATTTAAGTATGCCCAACTTATTAACTTGATGGCATGGAGGAATGTAAGCTATCGCGAGGAAACTTATGCAAGGCCGTGTATGCAGTTGTCGGGGCCCACTTATCGACGTTGGGATTAAAATAAACCTGACGAAAATATGTTATTGCAAAAATATGGCCGGCGTAACGAGATAAAATCAACAGGTTTCTTAATGACGTCATGACGCCATTCGCACGTTTTTCGAGATGTTTGCGCGCGTTATTGATACGCTTGTCCAAGGACTAAAATGTAATTCTGATATGTGTGTTGTATCAACAGATCAATGTCGTTGTACCCGCGTCCTAAAATACAACAGTTTTATAATGAAGAATATGAGGGACATTCTGCCGTGTATATCCGAGTTAAGGTTAGGTATTGGCTCGCAATACCGTGCCGAAATCAGTGTGCGTCCTAGTTTGTGTTAGGTTAAGAACTGGCTTCTGGTTTGGCTTCGGATTTATGACCATCATCCCTATTAATATTTATCAGGCGTGCGTGATTACTCTCGAGCTTTCCTGAGATTTTCCTAGGTGGCCGAGTTTGCATGCTTTTTTATGCACACGGCAGATTCTGAACGGCTGTAAAAACCTCAGATTTTTTTTTTGGCAAAAGGTCTTAAAAATATTTCCTCAAAAGCTTTATATATATATACATATAGCTTTTGACAGTTTTCTAACTCAGTGGGAAAAATACTTTGTAATATAACCAAAATTTTATATTAATGTATTATAAAAACTACTTATAATTTTTTTTTCAATATTTCAACATAAAATATTAGTGATGCAACGAATACTACTTTCACGAATACGAATATCAAACCCACTATTCGGCGAATACAAATACGAATAATTCAACAAGGTAATAAATAATACACCACTGTTCTTTTTTACTAGGAGATTTAATAATTAAAATTTACCACCGGCAAATTTTTGTAAAAAGCACAACATTTGTAACTTCTCAGGCGTTAGACGATTTCTTTTACTTTTTTCACGCTTACGAGGTCATGTTATTAGATTTGATTTGAAATTACTTCATGAGAGTTAACACTTTTACACACAACGGAAATAAAATGGAACGAGCAATACGTATTACAAAACAAAAACAACATGAAATTAGCACCAAACCTTATTAATAACCCAACGAAACTAGATGAAAGAACTCATGTTATGCTGTGAAACAAGTAACAATTGACAACCTGAGAACTCAACAAATCCATTCATTCAATATTAGGGGAATCCCCGATAATAGAGTGCGTAGTCGTAGATGTGTTTTGACACACGGTGCGCAGCCAAACCGTAATTTGCGTTGTATTCAGTTATACGTAGTCTGTTTTTACTTCCTTTATAATATATTAACTCGTGGCGTCTGCTTGCTTGCCGGCTTGCCGTCAAAAAAAACTTTGGATCGATTTTTGACCCTTTTCCCGCGATCCAGTCGAGCTGAAACTTGACAAGTAGACTCGTGGCGACGATCAAGAAGATCTATCAAATTTTCGTTAAAAAGAAATAATAATTATCGTATAATTTCGGATTTTTAGAAATTTTATTGGTTTTTTAAATTGGAATCATTAGAAAAGTTTGATTAGCAACGGCGGCCCGATAACGTCGCGGAATATTTTCTAAATTTGAATTACTCCGTCGGTATACATAATAGGTACTTCACTACGAATGTCGAAAATCTAAATTGACTGACAAATGTTTTTAGAATTTATTCTTCAAAGCATGAAGTGTCTTATCAAAGCTCAAAACATGTGACATTTTAGAAATATATTAAATTACTGCAAGTTTAGTGTTTTGTTATATGTTTTAATTCGACTTTAATTGTTGTTATATTTTACAAAGGAAGGGACCATAATAAAAACTTGGTTTTTATGGGTTACTTTTTATTAATACTCGTGACGGTCGGTACATATCTACTATTCGCCGAATACGAATATTCGTATTCGTTACATCACTATAAAATATGCATAATAATGATACTGACACGAACACGGTGCCGATCTGCGCGCTATACCTACATAGACGCTAAGTAAACCATTACATATAGTATTTACATACATTAGCAATACAAATATCTCCATCTCGTCTGATAATCTACTTGTCCTTTAAAAGTGATAATGAGCTTTGGAAATTTCTATCTACTATGCAGGCGCGTGCAGTGGGAACATTGAATCGTGACTTTTACGTAAACATAATTTGGGAAAAAATATCGAAATTAAATACTTATCTGACAATAACACGATTTTGCCAGGTTTCAATAGGATTTCGGCCGAGTTTCGAGTAGCAAAAACTTCGGGGAGTGTAAATCTCTGCACGGTCATCTCATCAATGATTTGATTCGACTTGTATCAAAGCGAATGAAATTTTAATGTTTAATATAAATTACTTTCATGATTGACTAACGTTTTACTATAAGATAAGTCAGTAATACTGAAATAAAATGCAATCTTTGATGTTGCTTATCTTTATAACTATTGCCATTTCATCCAAAGCGTAAATAATATTTTCTATTCAAAGTTAAATGAAGAAGACTCTTCCGAAGTTTTAGCTAACTAATCATTTTAATAACTCCCATTAGTCATTAAAATGATTAGTAAAAAATATATTGTATTACTTTGAATACGCAGATAACAGCGATGATTCACTGCATTTTAAATTATCCAGTAATATTAGTAAGTATAAATAATAACACTTAGTATCGCGTTATTAAAAGTAATTATTATAAGAATATAATGTGTATTATTAATGAAAATGAGCAACACATTTTGATAGATAATGCCCATCTGTCTGATAAGACTCAAACTCTAACCAACAATACAGTTATTTACAAATAATCCAACTATATCCGTGAGTAAATATTACGAATTATGGAATTTGTGATGAAACCGCGATAAGAAACGCGAGAAGTTGCTTGAGACTCTGATTGTTTTGAATAATACGTTTCCAGTATGCTAATGATCAATGATATTAAATAAATGCACAGACGTTTCGATAATGTTAATTAGATTGCGGTTGGTAAGGCCGCTTTCAATTAATGCAACAAGGTCTCGTGTATTCGGCGCAATTATGACGATAATTATCAAAATACACGTATTCTTGTTTAAGCTGAGTAAATGGCAAAAACTCTCACTTCTCTCTGGGAGAAAACTAAACTGACAGATGGACGCGACGGTCATTCTACTGTTTTACATAACGTTTCAAGACAGATGGCTAAATATATTCACTCGAAGTTAACAACATACCATCCATATACAAACCTAACGTGTAGAAATTAAAGCGTTGAGAGTATATGGCCAAATAAAGAGATATTTAAGAAAAATAGGTTAATGACAGTACAGGTTAGGTTATGAACGTCACTTTTACAAAGACATTTTCTACAATTTAGCGAATGTTTGCATCCAAACCGAGCCGAGACATCTATAATAATAACGCGTACAATTATTCATATTCGGTTGACATTTCTCGCAACAAAAACAACACAGATTATTCGATAGACATACCTTTGGTTTGTAAAACCACTTCCTCAGCGACTCCATAGCACCAGTTTTATATAACAACCTCATATGAATATGTCACAACACTGGCACACATATTTTCGCGATATTGAAGCACTTTAACAGTTTGTCTTGTTGAAAACTACAAACAACTTGTGTCAAACGATACACATAACGGAGGACATGCTCCTCGAAAGCGAGAAATAATTTTTCACGGACCGTGAGTCATTTCTTTGTGGATAATGTGCGTCAGCGGAAGAGTGCGCGCGCATGACAAAATCAAAATGGCGGTCAATGTCAGTTTTTGATTTAAAGCGGGAACCATACGGAATTTATTAACAGCAACATTTAAAATTGGAATGATCAATAAATGTATCGTGTTGTATATTGTAGCTATTAAAATGATTAAAAGTCACTGAAATCAGCGCCGTATAAAATAGATTGTACTCAATAAATACATTAATGCTGTGCAGTATCTTATTATTATTTAGAGGATGTAATTTTTTTTTCAACATTTGTTGATAAAAGTTAAAATTATCATATTAATACATTTGAAATAAAATAAGAGTGCACACTCTTTAATCAATACTTAAAAATATCTGGTTTCGATTACAATACTGACATCTGTTGTCAGACAGTAAAACTTTGATGCGAGCATTTTTATGTCATGCGCTTCCAATTCAGCTAAACGTGATTCACGTTGCTGTTAATGTAGGAACTGCGTTAACTGTCACCTTGAAATTATATTTTAGCAGCGCATAATACATTAATTTGGAGATGCGTTATTCTAATTCCCGCGTGGAAAAATATTATTTTGCATTAAAAAGCAGAAGAAATAAAGATTACCGATTTTGCGACATCTAGCGGCCACTGCGAGAAATTGATCTCATCGTTTCATCGACAGTTGGTATCTACTAAATCTGTAATAGGTATGTTGTAATCCTACACAGGAAGCCGATTTATTTGGATGGAACTGTTTTTTTTTAATTTTTTTTTCAGAATGAAATTTAATGTATTTCTTAATTTTATTTGTCACTTTGCACATAAGACAGGTTTTTAGTCAAATTATTCAACGCGTATATTTGAAAAACATTTTATATATAATATAACCCTGTAATATTATAAATATCATTTCATACGGGATTATTACCTAAAAAATGGAGGTTAAAAATATTTTAAAAATTTTGTTCTAATAATCCCTTGTTTTATTTGTTCATTTCGTGTAATCGACCGTATTCTGAACTAAGCAATATTGCTATTTTTGTATCCTGACAGCTATGTATATTATTGTAACGCCGTAGATTTTTGACGTTTTAAGTTTGACAGGTTTGAAATCAATTAATTCAATCAACCAGAAAGCTGTAATAAGTTAATCACAATTATGAAAAATGAGGTTTCTAATTGACTGAATTCATTAATTTAAAACCATTTTTTTTCATTTTCTGAAAGATGCATTTGTTAAGAATGCTCTCACCAAATATTTTGAAGAAATTTGTTAAATTGACGGAGATACAGCGGTTTAATTTTTTTGTTTGTATGTTGAATTATCCTTCTCAGAAGTACATTTTTCAACCTGGTTGACAGCATATCAGAAAAACTATAGATCTGATTTGCATGCGCCAAGTAGTAAACTGTTTGAATATCTAGTCTCTATGGCACCACATAGGGATTGTTTTATAAAGGGTCCCCTTCATTTTTTTTTTAATCTAATGAAAATTTTCTATAATAAATCGAAAATGAAATTCGCTAGCCTGCCATTTTTTTTAGATATCGAAATTTCCCTACGAGATATTATAAACCTACATGTCTAGTTTCTAAATATATTTTTATTTAATTTTTCGGTTGTACCCTATGGCTTAATAGTTGTCAACCACCCAGCGGATATATATATATATATATCGATATTCTTTTTGAAAAATATCGATATTTAGGGTCGATACTTTTTTTTCGAATATCAAATTAGTAACCTTTTTTTTTTGATCGCCAAGAATTTTTTCCGTTACTTTTGTTACATTTTAGGAAAAAATAATATCGAAAAATATCGATATATTTTTCTCGATATATATCGATTATTTTCGATACTTTTATAAAATATCGATTCGATATATATCGATATTTTTTTTTCATTTACCCTTCTCTACAGTGACAAACACCATAGATCACGTAAGTATGTTTGTCTTTAATTATTGCCAAACAACGTCACGACCAATCACATCGCATTTTGATGGAAGAGAATTTTTAAAGATTTTTATTATAAACGAAAGTAGATTGAATGCAGTGGAGATGAGGTCCCTTAGACGTATGTGTGGTAAATCCATGTATGATTGAGTAAAGAATGAACATATTAGGAATGAATGTAAAGCTGATCGTAGCATAATACAGAGAATAAAAATAGGGTCGCTCAGGTGGTTTGGGCATGTTGAGCGAATGAATGAGGAAAGAATGGTAATAAAGATATATGATGCAAGTGTTGACGGCGCCAGAAAAAGAGGGCGACCACGGAAGACGTGGCATGACCAGATTAACCAGATACTGGAAGATGGTCCTGTTAGAAGTCTGAACAACCGTCGAGCTTGCATGCGAAGATGTATGAATGTAGACGAAGCGAAAGTTGTATGTCAGGACAGAAGAGTATGGCGCTCTATCCTCTCTGCCTACCCCCTCGGGGAAACGGCGTGATGGTAAGTAAGTAAGTAAGTAAGTTATTATAAAAATTATGAATGAAAACATTATCCCACACCATCCATCCTGAGTTACGAAATATAATTTATTTTTCTAAATCTATTTCATATCTGTAAAATGTGAAATTACCCTATTACAATACGTATCATGAATGTCATGGACAGCTCTAACTCTCGATAACCCCAATTATTACGCAAGTCACGCCGAGTTTGATCCTGGTTTATGTGACGTAATGTAAAGTGATTGTAAGCCTTGTGTAAACAATAGGTCTTGATTGGTCATTCTTCACACCGAATTAATATAATCATGGTGTTAAACATTCGCGGTCGTTCGTGCGCTTCAGCGCACAATGTATGAAACCGTACATTTATATTAATTAAAAGTATTTACCCATAATCTGCCTCCCTTCAGGGCCGCTTCCAGGACAAAGGGCCACGAGACAAAAGATCCGCGCGACATTAGATCCATCAAAATTTTAAAATGTTTTTTTTTTTTATGAACGAGCTTTAAATAAACAAGATAAATAAATTGACAATGAAAGAGTAGGAATACTTAATGATGAAATCATTGAATTGATTATAATTCTATTCGATTAGTTATACAATACTTATCTATATTTGTTTATTTGTGCATGTTAGGCATAGCAAGTTTCAAAATTTTTATTTTATTTATTTGTTCACGCCTATTATAATAATTATATAAAAACAATACCAAGTATAAGCAGTACATATAAGATATAAGGGTACGAACATGCCAAAGATGCTTCACTGCGATACCTCGCGGTCGCGGTTTAGCTCGCTATCTCGATGTCACCTCCATGTAAAACAAATACACGCTAGTAGATACGCACGCACATGCCGAAAGATACCTCACTGCGAAACATCGCGGCCTACATGGAGGTTTAGCTCGATGCTTTCGTGATGACAAAATATTTTGTTTTCACATCGCGGTCGACCGCGAGCAGCGATGTGTTCTGGCTCGTGATTGGTCATATTCGCCTCAGCCTAGCGAATCTGTCCAATCACGATCCAGATCACATCGCTGCTCGCTGTCGACCGCGATGTAAAAACAAATGGATCTGTCATCTGTCATTAATCCCGTATTGCTCATGTCACGATCGCTATAGTTATCTTTTAAACTGTTTTTACTTGATAAATACTGTGAATTGAATTATGGATAAGGAGGTGCTAATTGATTTGATTTTTAATATTCCTGCTTTGTGGGATAAGCGGGAGAAAAATCACCACAACAAATAGCGAGTATCGACATCGAGGTGCGACTGAACCGACATGTTCGCACCGCCATCCATGTAAACAGCGAGTATCGACATCGAGATAGCGAGCTGAAACCGCGACCGCGAGGTATCGCAGTGAGGCATCTTTGGCATGTTCGTACCCTAAGAATATAAAATCATAGCACGTATCTGTTATATAAAAAATAGAAAAATATCACATAACATTTAAGAAGTATATATAACAATATCAGGTATGAACAGTAAAATATAAAATATTAAAATATTAAGTACATGTATAAGTAGTAAAAGGTATAAGCAGTAAAAGTATCATATAAAAAATAAAGCGACATACCTACTTACACCTTAAGCACTATTAAAAAAAATTACACAATAAAGCATTCAAAATAACAATCACAAATATTTTTTTTACTATTCTTGGTAATTTGCATAATTTTTTTAAATTTTGTAAATTAGAACTCAGTTAATAATTAGTAAATATTCAATTTAATTAATTTTGTTTGTACTTAAATAATTAACCTTCCCATATGCCTAATGTAGGAACAACTTCATAATTGTTTTTATGTATATGTTTTAGTTAATTAAAGATTCGTCAATACGTGTCACATCAATATTCTGACTGTTTTCAAACTAAGCTAAACGTCAGCGCTATGAAAATGGGAATAACTCTGTGACCTCTTGGAATGAGGCTCGAACCTTCGACCGCTAGATTGCTAGTAGGAAATCCAATCCCGAGCCAAAATTTTGATCTCAGTGTTTCGGGATCAAAATCTGACGATACCGGGACCCGGGACTGGTCCCATGATTGGATTTTTTTGGACAGTTAGTATTAAATTTTTACATATACAAATAACATTGACAAAATCGGTCAAAAATGTCTAGTATGATTTATACTCATTAAGACATAATTTAAATATATACCTATGTATGTTTAATAGAGTAAATAATATTTTAGTGTATATAAAGATACAAGTACCATTAAAATAAAAAACAACACCGTTGACACTAAATACAATAGATATAATAAAAAAGAAGCATTAAACAATTAAGCTATTAAAACATTATTCTGATTAATATGTCCGATAATATCAATGCACCGAGCATTTCATTATAATCGGGTTCTAATTTTAGTACCTTTGCAGCTGGCTGCTGAAAAAAAACGTTGAGCTACCACACTCGTTGGAGGTATTGTTATCAGATATTTATATACCAATTGGAGGCGAAGTACGCGTGAACCACATTATTTATCACCTTGAATGAGTTCTACTTTTTATATTAGGTCCTTACATATGAAATTGACGTTTAGTATGGGAGGAACATAAAGTCGATTTTTTTTTATTATAATATATTTATTTAATCAAAGTATGTACCATTGCTATCTATGCACTTTTGCCATCTCATAGGTAGTTCATCGATCCCTTTACTAAAGAAACCATTCGGAAGGGAATCAATAAAATCTTTGAAGGCGGTTTGGACTGCCCCATCGGAGTTGAATTTTTTCCTTTGCAAGAAGTTATCCAAATTTCGAAAAAAATGGTAATCTGTTGGGGCAAGGTCCGGAGAGTACGGTGGATGTCTTAGACATTTCAATTGAAGCTCCTCTAATTTGGTAGCCGTCTGTTGTGCAGTGTGTGGTCTAGCGTTCTCATGAAGCAGCAGTGGCCTAGAGCGATTAACCAGCCTCGGTTGTTTAGCAGCTAGCTTTTCCATCATGGTTTGCAGTTGCTGACAATAGACATCTGCCGTAATCGTCTGGCCAGATTTAAGAAAGCTGTAGTGAACGACACCAGCACTAGTCCACCAAACGCTCACAAGTAACTCGCGTTTGTTGATGTGCTTCACTCAATTCGTGAGGTACCCACCTTTCAAGCTTTTTCACCTTACCAATTTGCTTCAAGTGGATTCAAACAGTTTTATCACTAACACCGCAGCCTGCAGCTAACTCGGATGTGGTTTGCGATGGATCCGCTTCCACAATAGCCTTCAATTCTTCATTATCAACTTTGGTCTCCGGCCGTCCACGGGGCTTGTTCTGCAGGTCGAAATTTCCAGAACGAAAACGTTGGAACCAAAAACGCACTGTGTTTTCTTTTGCGGCACCGTCGCCATACACATCATTAATCCTTCGAGCCGTTTCTGCAGCACTGGTGCCACGGTGGAACTCGTACTCGTAAATAACGCGATATTTCAAGTTTTTCATTTTGTAAACTGAGTCTCGCAAAGAAAAAAACAATTGAGGAAAAAAACAAATGAATTATAATTTTCAAAACACAAATACATGAGTAAATAGCTGTAAAAATTTGGATTTGGAATTCCTAACCAAAGAGAAGATATTTGAGATCAAATTTGCCAGTACGGTAAAACGTCAATTTCATATGTAAGGACCTAATATTTATTATTGTTCGTCCTTGTCGTAAATTAGAATAAATGAATTAATTAATTTTTTTTTCTGACATTGTTACGATTGCGCATGGCAGCGAAATATGGTTTCCCCTGTGACACGAGCAGGTTCAGACCTTTCGTGATAGACACAAAATGTAACAGAATGTTAGTAAACTTAGTAAAAACCCACTACCAGATTTACGGTCTACCGGTTTCGAGACGTACCCGTCTCTTCGTCAGGACCAACACTACACTACTACCTACTACACTGTACACCCCAACCATAGTATTGTCAAACTATCATCACTATTGTTCACATGCGTGTTAATCTTGTCAAAGACAAGCATGCACTGATTATGAACCATTGAACTACTGAACAATTCAGGGATCTAACGAGAGAGAGTGAGAGGGGGCAGGGTCCGTATCGCCTAGTAAATGTACCATTAGCAAAAATTAACTTTGAAAAAGAACTTAATACAATAAAACAAATTGCAATAAATAATGGATATACTACAAAATTAATTGAAACCTTATTAAATCGAAGTTTACTAACATTCTGTTATTATGTCTAACTACAAAGTTAATTCTTTAAATATTAATAATATTAATAGGATACAAAATGTACCTATCACGAATTTGTATTTCAGAAATATTTTTTCTTTCCTTTTCCTTTCAGAAAATTCGTGATAGATACAAAATGTACCTATCACGAATTTGTATTTTAGAAAAAAAAAATCTTTCCTTTTTCTTTTTCCTTCCCTACCTTTCCGAAAATTCGTAATAGATACAAAACGTACCTATCATGAATTTATAATTTATACACATTCCAATTGATTGTGATTGATAAAAAAATGAATCCTGAAAGTTTCGGGATTATTTTTATTAATCCCGGGATTCATAGGTATCGAAAATTGGCCAGGATCCGGGGATCCCTAATCACTAGCGTTTAACCACTAGACCAACAAGCTACTTTACATTTTTATGTTTGGTGTTTTACATCCCACACTGAGATCATTTAATTTTATCTAACAACCCACTCTTTGATTAAAAATAACACACTTTTAGTGTTGAAGAGTGTTTGGTATTCTTGTTACTACCCTATTAGGTTCAAGGGCTCTCAGACATCTGAAGCGGAGTGATTAAATAAGATTATTTTAATTTCTCGGCAAAAATACATCCAAAACGTAAACAGCTTTCACATGTATTAAGTTCCTTGTTTATGTTCGTAATTTCAGTGACGACATGATATGGGTGGCCAATTTCAAGTCTACTTTAATCGGATTTTTCCATAGCCGCATTGCTGGATTCGTAAGTTTCTTTTAGCATGCTTTATTATTTTATTACATGCCTTTATTTAACTCTCTTTGTCTGTTTGTTGTCGCGGAATCTTGTGATTAATTTTACACCAACTTCCCGAGAGGCCCGGCGACAACAAATAATAAGAAGAATGGTTTAATTAATTGTAACGTCTAAATATTTTTTCCAATAATTTCCAAGCTTTGAGTTCATTTTACCATATCTTTTATTATACCGTCACGTGACGGGAGTTAAATGAAACAATAACGTTTTATTTATTCACCAAAGTCACTGGACACAAATTTCTTTCTTAAATTTAAAGTCACTAAATATTTATAAGATATTTCACACACTTATAATTACACTGTTTCTTAGTTCGGACTAATTACGCTGATCCTATCGCTTCAATCACTTTCGAGAAAAATCTTTTCAATTTCGCAATAGAAAAACTTCTCGCTTGTCGGTAGGTACTCGCTACACTGCGCTACCTTACGGCTTCAAACGCTGCTAATATCGTACTTGTTAAACGTCAATCAAAGTTTCTCCCTTTTGTACCACACATGTAGTGTTTTCGAATATCCTGAAACTTTTTACCACTTTTAGTATTCAATCGACATTCCTAGTTATCAAAGAGTTATGGTTATTATTACGGTCGTTCGATATATTAAGAGTTCAATAAGACGGATATTTTATACGAACCGTATATTTTATAGAGAAGCAAATCTCTACGTTTCGCTGAAGACTTATTCGGCTTCATCGGGAGAGCGTCCTATCACGGTGGGGATGTAGGCCGAACTGCGCCTGCGTATAAAATATCCGTCTTATTGAACACATAAAAAGGTCATTACCAGTGTTTACAAGAACGTTCCAGTCGAATACAGATTGTTCCAGAGTGTTATGGAGTGTTCCAGAGATTTCGAGAGACTTCGATAGTGCATAATTCCTCCGGATTCATTACAATACTACTCTTTTATATTTACACACTCAAATACGAGAATTATTTAAAAAATATATAAACACGAGTAACTTACTTATTTACCATCACGCAGTTTCCCCGTGGGGGTAAGCAGAGAGGATCGAGCGCCACACTCTTCTGTCCTTCAACCTCGACGGTTGTTGAGGCTTCTAAAGGTACCATCTTCCAGTATTTGACTGATCTGGTCGTGGCATGTCTTCCGCGGTCGCATTCTCTTTCTGGCACCGCCAACACTTGCGTTGGATATCTTTCCTACCATTCTTTCCTAATTCATTCGCTCAACACGCCCAAACCACCTGAGCGACTGCTAATTACTAATAGGTACTTAAATTAATAATTCACATCACAAAAAAAAATCTAATCATGTTTACAGAAGGTGAAATATAATACTCACAAAAACGTGTTGCGATGAATGCAATGGAAGTAACATTGATGTAGGAAATTGTATTTTGCATATTTATAAGTGTGATTATTTAATGATTCCCATTATTAGGGGTTGAACTTCTGACCGAAGTATTTATAGTACGAAATGTTCGTCGACCGAGTGTAAGTTCAATAAATCTAAAGCCAATAAACGGCTTCACGAAAAGGATTATCCACACTTGGAATGTTGTTTAATGTTGTTTATCTCAACTTCT
The DNA here is from genome assembly GCA_016648135.1 of Agrypnia vestita. Lineage (NCBI taxonomy): Eukaryota > Metazoa > Arthropoda > Insecta > Trichoptera > Phryganeidae > Agrypnia > Agrypnia vestita. The sequence continues at coordinate 42,835 of JADDOH010003930.1, forward strand.
GATAAAATTAGATAGTTGTGACACTTTGCTCGAACGGTGTCGAGTGGTGGAGAGCAGAGTTGAGAGTTGGCCGCAGCGTGCGGGAGCCCACTTGACAGGATCGGCCTTTGATGAGGATGCTGGGTGAGGTGTGGGCTGTTCTCGTGATCCCATACATTTTTAAGGACCCAGTATCGGGAATAGTATTTTCATTTGATGTTCGGATTTCGGAGTATTTTTGACCTTACTTTATAGATGAGCGGTGTAGTTTTCACAAGTTTTCAATTTGTTGGTCAGGGTGTGAAGTATTACGAATATTTATTGAAAATTGTGATATTAAGGCGTCACATTCACTGCAAATGCATATTTCGGCGTTTTTTTTTGTTTTACGAAAATGTGGGTTTTTATTATTCATTTATATCAGAATGTGTATGATAGATTGCAATTTTTTTAGGGCGATAACTTAGATAGAACCTTTCTTCTTATATAAAAATAATAAACTGAACATTATTTACAATAATTAAGAAAAAATAAACATTAATCGAGAGGCCGCAGTCATAAAATCATTGTAAGTGTTGGAGGGCGAACAGAGGTTTGATTAATATTTGTATGTGGGCACAATATGTTTTTTATACGTATAAAATTTACTTAATTATCTATAATTCGTACTAAGGATACTAAGAAATAATCCATATTAATAAAGTTATAATGTTTTAAATTTGCAAGAAATTTTTACGTTTTTATCGATCTTCTGACAGTTTGAAAAATTTACAACCAGCCTTAAACCTCACCAAAAAGAATGCATTAAAATTGTAGTTAGGATTGTCTGTCTTTGCTTTTATACCCCACATATGACATAAAATATTAGAGAGTCAACAAACCAGAAAGTAAAACAGTGAAAGACTAGCAGATTTTTATATAGAAACCGTCACTGTCTTAAAATCAACACCTCGTTTCTCTTTAAAGTAGTCAAGCTGTCATGGAGTACGTCTGAAAACTCACTGTACTCATTGCCCAGTCTGTGAAATCTAGGCAGTGATCAGTATATATTGTGGTTTGTTCGCGTATTATCGTATACGAGTTTACCCGCTCAACGGTTGATCAGCTCGCGAAATTACCGGATGTTATTTTTGGATATAGTGACTTTTCAATTTTTAAGTTTACTCAAACATTATATTTTATTGTCTACGTGCCATATTAAAGCTAAAATAGCCAAAAACAAGAGAAATGATTTATCTATTGAGTTGGGGAGTTTCTCCAAAAATCAATTAAATATATTTTGAAAATTATAAAAAAGTAACCCATAAAAACCAAGTTTTTATTATACTCCCTTTCTTTGTAAAATATAACAACAATTAAAGACGAATTAAAACATATAACATAACACTAAAATTACAGTAATTTAATATATTTCTAAAATGTCATATGTTTTGAGCTTTGATAAGACACTTCATTCTTTGAAGATTAAATTCTAAAAACATTTGTCAGTCAATTTAGATTTTCGACATTCGTAGTGAAGTACCTATTATGTATACCGACGGAGTAATTCAAATTAAGAAAATATTCCGCGACGTTATCGGGCCGCCGGTGCTAGTAATCAAACTTTTCTAATGATTCCAATTTGAAAAAACATTAAATTATTAAAAATCCGAAATTATGCTATAATTATTTTTTTTTAACGAAAATTTGATAGATCTTCTTGATCGTCGCCATGAGTCTACTTGCAAAGTTTCAGCTCGATTGGATCATGGGAATGGGAAAAATCGATCCAAAGTTTTTTCGACGGCAAGCAGTCGCCACGAGTTAATTAAAGGCAGTAAAAATAATGTTACATAATACCTACATTTCTATTAATCTTTTTCTAAATCATCGTACAAGTATATAGAGCGTGGATTCGAAGGTCAACGAAGAATATCTCGTGATACGCAACGTACTGAATAAAATGAAAAATAAAAAAGGAAAAATGTGTAAGGGGGCGTGCATGAACTCCGGGCCTTAACACGGGGGGGGGGGGGGGGGTGTTAGAATGCTACGGACGCTGGGCTACGTGGGGAGGGGGGGTCTTAACCGAGCTACGTAATTATATATATTTTTACAATTATATTGTATTTTTTTTTGTTGTCATTAATTATTAAAATGTCAGGTGCATTTTATACAAATAATTTAAAAATAGTTGTGGTAAGAGAAAAGAACACAAAATGTCTTCTGGAATAAATGGGAAGTTCCACTCGGCGGGGGGGTCTAGTATTGTATTACTACCCTTTACATTCTGATTAACGTCACCCGACGGATAGAACTAATAATAGTTTCACGACCACTATCCCATAAAGTGCCTAATCCCGTGACAGGCCCCTCTTTGAACATTAGGCAAGTAAGGCAACGCCTGAAGGTGCCACTTTCAAGGGGCGGCAAATTTTAATGTAAGCAATATCTACAGATACTTGAAACATTAAAAAATATAGTTTTGAATTATTATTTTTTCATTCTAATCAATGAAAAATAACGGTTTAAAATATACAAAATAATAATACTGGATATGATAAAAAAAGCATCAAATACAAAGTTGATTAGTATATCTACTCAATGAATAAAATAAAAGCTTTAGCAAACAACTGGCTTACCTCCAAAGGTAGAACAGCAACTGAAAATTTACTTACTGTAATTGCATAATAATGTCTTCAAATAAAAATATATACCTATATAAATTAATTAATTAATTAAGGAAAATAAAAAATAATCTTAAACAAAACTTTAACCCTTTTTACATTAAACAATTATTCTACACATATTTACACTTGGACTTATGACTAACTCAACTTTCACTAACATTCCACTTGATACTCTGTAGATACATAATAACTACCTTATGAAAATAAATACTACTGACGAACTCGAAAAAATATTATAATTGTGTTCTATAACGCCACTCTGGGACAGGCGTAGCCTAGTAGAGTGGCATAATCCACAAATTAAACAAAACAAAAAAAAATTGTAATTTATCTTATGTTTCATCTTATGTTTTATTGTTAAATTAGTATTAAGTATCTTTATTTGTAAACAAGGATTTAAAAAAAAAAAAAAAAAATATCGAAGCCTTGCGTACGACGCACATTGTTTCGTTGTGTTGGTGTTTAAGGGTATAAACACCAACACAACGAAACAATGTGCCACGTACGCACGGCATACACATACTAATTCGATTGTCTTTCTTAAATGGAAAGAGGTCTACATTCATTGTACACAACAGTGTGAGATACACAGCAACAAAACAATCTCGAATCTGCCAATCTGTGTGTTTTTAACTTTTTTAAATACTCCTCTCCGCAATTTAAAACAAAAAAACCTACTTTTTAACTAAAGAGTAAAAACCTGACGTTTAAGTGAACAAATACGCTCATTTTGTATGTAAAGCCAGCTCTGCTATAAAATTGATTTTTTGTAGATGTTTCACTTCACGTCGAGACCGCGATAGATTCAATTCTGAATGACGGGATAATAGTTGTGATAGAAATATTATAACATTTGGATTTATTTCGTAGAAATATCTTTTTTTTAGCAATATCTTACAATATTTATACAAAACTTAATTTTATTTATATTATAAAATTTAAATTTGTCGAGAAATGCAATATCAAAGTTGGCATTTGTAAAAAAAATGTAGTTATTTTTTGCAAAAGTCGAACAATCATTACAGTGACTTATACAGATTATGAAAAATTCATTCGCCTCAATACAACTCAAATAAAATGAAAAAAGAAATTGTTAAAATTTCAATTTTCAATTTTGCAAGGTTTTATTATTTTATTGGACTTGTATTAAAGCGAATATGTTACTATCTTCTTTACTATCTTTTTACCATCTCGTTACTATCTTCGTATATGTTACTATAATGATAGTTCAGTTTTTTGCAAATAATAAGTCATAAATATTGATAAAAATGTAAACTTTGATATTGCGTATCTCCATAACTATTGATATATTAGGTCATGGTTGCTTGGACATTTTCGACTCATTATCAAGGCAAGAATCCATTTGTAAAGTTTTTACTACCAGCTATGAGACAACCTGTATAATATAACATAAAAAGAAATTATTAACAAAAAGTAAACCGTTCACTATTTTTACTCCCTTTATATTAACTCGTGGCGTTTGCTTGCCTTCTTGTGTGACAAAAAACTTTGGATCCTTTTCGCGTGATCCAATCGAGCTGAACTTTGCAAGCAGACTTGTGGCGACGATCAAGAAGATCTATCAAATTTTCGTTAAAAAAAAATTTTTTTTTGGATTTTTCAAATTTTGAATGGTTTTTTCATACAACTTATTAAGTTGTATGAAATTATTTCAACGCGTCTGGTAGACGCGAAACCTGATTATAGTATAATTTTGGATTTTGGAATTTTTTATTACTCCCATTCGTAGCGTCGCCCGACCGAAGCCCAACGCGTAGGTTAAGCGAAAAAAAATGTTTCAACTAGTAAATGAGAAAGGGAGTATAATAAAAACTTGGTTTTATGGGTTACTTTTTTTACAATAAACCTGCACATTATTTTAAAGTATTATTGCATTTTGCCGACTATTTGAGATTTGTATCCGATTGTATCGATGGTTGGTAGGTAACTGATTTTTCTCCTTTGATCCGTTCTACGGCGGCATGAATTCCTGTGTAAAATTATTGAATTCCATTATGGACTTTTTAGTGATACAAAGGAAATAAATAATGTAAAACTGTTCAAAAATCGATAGATTATCTGTAATTAAAGGTAATTAATGTGTTCAAGTTACAATGTTATATGTATTAGGTATGTAGGGGAAACCGGGGTTGGTTGTCACACGGGTAGGTTGTCACAAAACTAATGCGCAAAAATCCCTTGTCTTCTTCTTCTGTTAGACCCTTGAGCTGTGTTGAAAGGTCAGTGCTGGTCTTGTGACGAGGACCTCCAGCTTTCTCCATCTCTTTGCTGGTCTCCCTGGCGGTCGGCTCCTCTCTGGAATCCCACGCATCACGGCTCTGGGAAGTCTCGTCGGCTCCATTCTCTCGGCATGGTTCCTGCAGAATCGCCTTCTGATAATGTAATACATTAAAATTTATATTACGCACACGCATACCATCGTGCCGTTTTGCGGACCAAAAGTTCACCAGTTTACTGCAGCGTGTTGTAAAGAGTGATTGTGTCAGTGACGGCTTAAATAAAATTTTAAAAACGGCTTAAATAAAATTTAGCAACGCTCTATTCATCGTATAATTATTACATGATTTATTTTTCAATTTTTGTGACTATTTTCATAGTACATAATCATTACTATAATAATTCAATTTAAAAATTGTTCATTTCTGAACATTTTAATATTTAATCTTTTGACGTTAAATTGTGACTGTTTGGGTCAAGTTGTCACAAAACATTTGTGGTTGAAAAATTTGGGAAACGACATAGTATCTAGTTGTTTAAATGGCTTTAAAAAATCACATAAAAACGAGAAAAAATGTGACAACCAGTCCGAAAAAAATGTGACAACCAGCCCCGGTCTCCTCTATACTGTTTGACGTTTTCTTATACCTACCAGCATGCATTTTTTGCCTGAAAACTATTAATTAATCTGTTTCTATGTGTCCATAATATTAATACAAATAAATAAATATGTTTTTTGTTATATTCGGATTACACGAAAACAAGTGACCAGACCTGTCTCATTTTTAATTAATAGATATCCATATTAATCTTTAGCGTGCCATTGTTATGTCTCTCAGTAATGTTCCATAAAATAATTCAATGCTGGATGAAATGTTATACAATACGCACGCACTAGGCAGGTACCTATCGTTTTATCCATTCATTTCTTGCTGGAATTAAATTAATTATTAATATTATTAAAAACAAAGGAACTCCACGCAAAACATCTTGCGATATTTTTTGTTGTAACTATCCACGTGACGACATATTGGTAATCCCTAAAGAACGGAGTAATAATATTATCATATTGTTATTTTGAATTGTTTCGACCGCAATAAACCCAGCATTGTTCGGCCGTGGAGCGGGGGCGTAAATTACAAGAGCATTATAATCTCCGTGTTTGAAGACAATGTAAGGATGATGCGAGAGGTCGCAAGTAAATTCCAAAGTGTCCGACACTGTCTATTAATTATGTTTTTAAACACTGAAGATTTAAGGCGCCAAGACGCGTGAAATACGACATTATCGTCGGGCCGAAATGGCTGCCACGCACGCGCCGCCATTTTGACTAAAGTTTACCATTCACATTAATTTAACAATGCTTAGATAATTTTTGTTTTCTGAATATCAATACACATTAATTTGTAAGGACCTCTCTGGTTCAGTTGGTTATTCGATGTTATTTTTCAAAAATATTGGTTTGCATTACGAGTCGATTCCAGGTAGTTAAATTCCGCAGGGAAAAAATATTTATGAGAAAAGAAAATGCTTTTTTTTTTCTTATTGAAATTTTATTTGGAGAAGTTAAGTACCGTTCCTTTTCCCTAGAGATTCTAAAATTAGTAGCAGGCTTTTGTTAAGAAGAACAAAATAATTAATTAAGAAATAATGCGTTTGATATTTGAAAATTTTAATGAAAATACATTATTTTTTCTTTTATTTGCACAAGTAATATTGTAAGTTTTTATTAAACAGTAACCATTTGAAACATATAAGAGTTTTTATAAAGGTTCTCTTCTTAAGAATTTTATTCTAAATAAGTCTCAATCTAATAATGTCTGTCACTAATGCTATTAAGCAGCGTTAATAAAGATGAGGTATTAAAAGCAAAATAATCCATAAATTTCCGTGTAACTATGTTTACTAACGGACGCTAGATGGAGCAAATAATTAATAGTTATATCATAATGAACTAACACCGAATACCCTGTTGAATACAATACCTATAGAGTGAAGGAGCTTTGGAAGGTCAAAACTAAGATGGAATGACAACTTATCCAAAGACATATCTTCGTTGGAGATCCTGGAGAGAGCTGGCAGAAGCTTCCCCTGACCTTCGGGGTAGTCAAGGATACAGGAAGATCGAAAACAGGGTGGGGAGCCGCAGTGGGGTACAAACGGGACCCCAGTCAAATATGCGTATTAGTGGAGTATAATGGACGGAAAATGTTATATATTATATTTAATTACATTTTTTATACATTGAAAACAAAATTCTACTAAATTTGTCGCCATTTTATAAGAAAACGTAATATTTTGACATCTCACAACTCACAAGCAACCGACTGTCAGGAACCTTGCAAGCAGAATGAAGTAACTGCATCATGTAGAATATTGCCGATTGTCTGTAGAAAACCATATTTTTTTTCTACTTTTGAGTGTATTACTACAAATAACAATTTAATTTTTTTTAGGTGTTGCAGTCTTTGGGATTACAATAAATAGTTTTAAAAATAAGATTTTTGGGGTAACGTTATGCCCCGGTCCGGAATGGGAGGGTTAATCTGAGCATTTTTAATTTCATTGGTATTGATTTTTGTTCATGAGTCTTCTTCACTGTCCAGTATTCGACACTATACAGCATAGCGGGTCGTATGTAGGGAATGCAATCCCGATCCCGCGAGATCTCGTGATCATTTTACGTGATCAATCCCGAACCGAAAAATCGGACGAGATTATCGGGATTATCGGAATTGATCAGTATTTTTAATGTTTTGTATGTCTATAGAGCTTTAGTAAGTACTTAAAACTTATGTTCATGTCACATTCAAATAATGAAAATAGCTTTGAATAATATTTAAGTTAGGACGAGTTTTTCTCGATTTGACTGGATCTAAGAAACAAATTTGATGCCCGCAAACAAGTGAGATAGAATAAGCATTGTCATGTAGTTGTATACAGAAACGTCGGAAATAAGTCTAGCCGTAGACACAGAATACGCCTAGAATTATAAATCAACTTTTTCTTAAGATGAGGATTATCCAATAAATATTTGTTTCCCAGAATCTTTACTGATGCACAGTTTTTTGCTTGTATGCGCTGCACGCCATCGCATTGTCGACCGCGAACCGCCAATATAATAAGTGTCCTTACTTGGAAGAATAGGAAGATATATAAATAAAAATACAAGTTTATTAATATACAATACTATGATTCTCCCGCACATAGATTATTGTTGCAGCATATTATTTATAAGCAACGAAGCAATGCTAAAGAAACTACAAATAGTACAAAACAGAGCGATGCGCATAATACTGAAGTGCAATAGGAGAACTAATGCCCTAGGACTGGAAACCGTAAATCAAAGAATAATATATAATGTAATGGTGCAAATATTTAAAATTAAACATGGATTAGTTCCCAAATACTTAGATGACAGGATGAAGCTGAATAAGGATTTTCATTCCTACAATACAAGAGGAAGCGACAACATAAAACTACCAAAGAAAAAGAAAAACACCTCACAAAATTGTACGATGTATAAACGTATAAAAATCTTCGATAGCCTACCAAAGGAAATTCAAAACATGGAGAATATAAGGAGGTTTAAACTGGAGTGCAAAAATTTTATTATGAAAACTTTTAAATGATTAAATAGAATGCAATATGTCTAAGTGAATTATTAGCCCACACAACATTATGTGTGGAATTAAATAATTAAGATAAATAAATAAATATCTCTTATCTTCATATTAATTAATTTTTAATTTGTGTTTACCTTTAGAATAATTGTCAAAATAAAATGTAAATAAAAATTAACGACTTCTTATTGTACTATGATCACAGAAGCCCATAGGTCCTAAGTGAAGATAGGAGATATTGGCCATTCACGGTCAATATACTGTGAGCGGCAGAAATCAATTATTTTCGAAAAAATATTTAATACGTTAATGGAAGTACATAATTTTGTTATTTTAAGTGTCTGTAGAAATTTAATATTGCTGTTTGGTCTAACGTTAAGATAATTGCCTCGATTGAGAGATTGAAGGACGAGATTCGTCCCGAGAAATCAACGAGTCAACAAAAATAATTTCTAATAACCAAATTAATTAATCAATTAGAAAGACATACAGAAAAATCTAATTCACGAAAAAATATTAGGTTACTACTGGGATTCGAACCCAGGTCACCTCCTTTCCGGTGCTCTGACCACTAAGCTATAGCAACCCTCTATGTTTCCGTGAATATATCGACCTTATATGTAGTTCTTATTTTTATTAATTGATTAATTTTTATTTTTGTCCATAGAGCAATCCACTTTTGTGACCTGGGTTCCAGTAGTAACCTAATATTTTTTCGTGAATTAGATTTTTCTGTATGTCTTTCTAATTGATTAATTAATTTGGTTATTAAATATTTCACAGAACTTTGTTCTGAAAAATTACAACTTCGCAAATATGAATGTGTTCTTGAATATATAAAAATAATTTCATAACATAATCTATATTATGATCTGTTTGAGTGTAATAATGATGTGGCATGTTTTCCATGTAAGAACTTCCATTAAAAATTTTATAACAAAATCAGTCATTTTATATATTATAGTAAATTTATATATTATAGTAAAAACTCTAGTTTGGCACATTATAACGATGCATTAACAAAAGCTCTACACCCTGCCGTCATGTATACTAATGTATGAACAAAATTAATTATTACACCTATTTGTTTAATTTTATATACACGGTTAGTTGGAAAACTTTAATTACCTCGCAGGAATATATTACTGTCTTGATATGAGTCGAAAATATTCAAGCAACCATGTCTAATATCAATAGTTATGGAGATATGCGACATCAAAGTTTGAATTTTTTTTCAATATTTCTGGCTTATTTTTTGTAAAACGTTGGACTATCATTACAGTAACTTATATTGAATATAAAAAAATCATTCCCTTTAACACAAGTCAAGTAAAATAATAAAAACCTACGAAATCCAATTGAAAAACATTCCCATTGGAATTTTTGCAGGGTTTTTATCATTTTGTTTAACTTGTATTGAAACGAATGAATTTTTCGTAATCGATATAATTTACTGTAATGATAGTCAACGTTTTACAAAAAATAAATCTGAAATATTGAAAAAAAATGCAAGCTTTGATGTCGCAAACCCCCATAACTATCGATATATTTGGTCGTGTATGCTTTAACATTTTCGACTTATAATCAAGGCAAAAATATAGTCCTGTGAGGTTATTATGTTTTCCAAATAATCCTGTGTATGTACTTCACACCTCTTTTTTTTCTTCTAATCACTGTTCAAACCTTCTCACAGCTGTCTATACAGTCAATTTCTACTAAAATTTTAAGTATACAATGTTACTCATTTGTTATCTTGTTTACACTATTATGTAAAATATATCTTTTTGTATCGTATATTGAAATACGTAAATATATCAAACATGTGTTTTATTCCCATTAATATTTATTTAAATCAAAGAACACGTCAGTTGGTTGAAAATAAAGATTGGCTTTTATGGCACGGCCCTCAAAGTTCTCTGAAGGCTTTGATACCCCCTTTGGAACTTTACAAAATCAATCACAGAAAGGTTGTGAAGCTTACTAACCCATCCCTTATTAAGCAGATACAAGTTTTTTTATTTAAATCAGTCGGAAGGGAAGTTTTGTTCCAGTTGCCCTTTCAGTAGATTGAAGAAACAGAAGAATTAATCGTTGTTTTTCCTGCACCGCCGCTGATGGCTGGTATTCTCAGGAAACTTTCATCTTAAATGGAGGATCGGAAAATTTGCATTCGTTTTGCGTTGAGCGGAGTTTCTCGACCAATGAAACGCAGACGTAATGGGGATACCTTTATTTTCTTATTAAGTTGAAAGGTTTGATTTTCTGAAGGAGAAACGATGGCTGAAGTCCACATTACACGTGTGGATAAGGTCGCACCAACGCCGCAACGTGATTAACCAAGGGTTTACTTTACGTGAAATTGTTTTTATTTATATTATTAAATAAAACATATTATATAAGTTACCCACACAAGAAGAGTATTAAAAATTATACAAGTAATAAAATATTAATAAATAACTTTTTATAATTTTAAGTAATTTAAAAGATGCAGTAAAATAGCCACTGCAGATTCCTAGGAATTAAATATTTCAATAATCTACCAGCGAATATTAGAACTATACAACATTATGCAAAATTCAAAATGTGCGTAAAATCATTGAACAACTGTGTGATGAGATTTGTGATATTAACCATTAAAATGCTTATTTTTAAATATTGTAATATTAACTTAACATTCTTAACTTTAAATATTTCTATATATATTTATTTGCATGTGTGTATTATATAATATTTAAAATAAAACAGTTATCTATCACGCTTCTGACACTCTCCGGTTCCATGCACAAGATTATACTTACATGGATTGCAAAAAAAAAATTGAAAAAATCCATCAAAATAAAATAATGTGTATCATATATTATGTAAACTTAAATATAAATAAAAAAAAAGTACTAGCATATTTCGCATAGAACAATAGTAAAAATTAATAATTAAAGTAACAAGGATTGTTACCAGACATTCGACTATATGAAAGAAATTAATTTAGAATATATGTACAACTTTAAAAAATTGATAATGTGTAGACATTCTTACGGTAGCGTTGATCAACATTGCATTGTGTGAAGAGTAGCTTGTTGGTCTTGTGGTTAGGACTCTCGCCTTGTGATCCAAAGGTCGCGGGTTCGAACTTCGAACCGCACTCCAGATCGGCAAGTTAGCTCTATTTTCATAGCACAAGCGTTTAGCTTAGTTTGAAAGTAGTAAGAATATTGATGTGACACGTATTCCGTATTCGCATCTCTATATTAAAAAAAAGTGATGAAATGTAACCTCGAATATTTAAAATAATAATAACAAAAACTTTCTTAAAAAACGTTCAAACCATTCCTGAATCAACATGTAAAGGGAATAAAAAAAAGTAAACAGAATAGAACATAAATCTGCGTCGCAACATTGAATTATAATTGATTTATAATTAAATATAGTTCAATGCTGCGATGCAAGATATTAAAAAAGTAACCCATAAAAACCAAGTTTTTATAATACTCTCTTTCTCATTTTCATGTTTCGTGTCTACCATATGCGTCGGAATCTCCATACAACTTACTGATTTGTATGAAAAAACCATTAAAAATTTGAAAAATCCAAAATTATACTACAATTATTATTTTTTTTACGAAAATTTGATAGATCTTCTTGATCGTCGCCACGAGTCTACTTGCAAAGTTTCAGCTCGATTGGATCACGGGAAAGGGTTAAAAATCGATTCAAAGTTTTTTCGTCAGACAAGCAGACGCCACGAGTTAAAAGAAAGGAAGTAATAAAGTTAGACTTACCTTAATATGTTATATTTAATATTGTGTTTTAATTTATTATATTTCATTCACTACTGTTACTACTTGTATCTCTTATTTAAATTTACTTATAGCATTATTATGTATTACTTCAAAATTATTTTTATGTGAAATATGTAAAGATATAAATTAATAAGTTTTAAGCGCCCTTGAGGTGAGTATTTCGCGAAAACGGCGCTATACAAATTATCCAATTATTATTATTATTATTAAGTTCATTATTATCTATTTACACTCTCATAACTTTATATTTATCATTTTATTTTATCTGATAATATTTCCAAACAAATAAATAAATAAAATAAAAATCTGACAGCTGACAAGGATTCAATATGGCATAGTTAGTTATGGTATCGCATTTCCGCTACATGCTGCGTTCGCAACTTCCGCTGCAATCAAAATCTTGCCCTCAAGGCGCCAAAAGAAGCATGATTTCAAAAATATATTTAACAACCACAGTACCAAGAGCGAGCACAGTACATAGGTACGCAAGTCAATAAATCAAAAGCGTAAGAAACTTTTTTCTTGATCATACCAAGAAAGAATGAATGTTCTTAAATAATATATGTAATATGCAAGCGATCATTTGGGTTAGAGAAAAAGCGTCAGGGGCTTTTGATATTATTCTGATATGTTCATACGACATGTGATCGCTCTTAGTAGGTACCAACTACTTTCTTTTTAAGTTTTAACTTTTAAGATTTCTTATATAGCGTGCTTTTCAAAAATATAATAGTGTTTACTACTTTTTAGTCTTCGTCACATTAAATCTTGTAACATCATTAAATGATGTCATCGGCATGTTCGATATCCGATAAAATAACGCGACAGCATTTAAAATATTTTTTGAATATTTAAACTGATTTCGTAAAACCAATTAATGATTATTGTATTGTCATCCGGAATACGTACTTATCTCTACGTTTACGTATATTTTAAGCAGAAATTGGGCTACATATTGATGACGAGATTTTTCCCTATTCGACACAAGCGAGGCTTATCAAAATTTGTCCCTGACGGACAAGTTAGGCTAAATAGAAGCGTGTAAAATAGAAACGTCCTACATTTTTTCATAGAAATGTCATCTGTACGTGTTTTAAATCAATGGAGTATTTTTGCGCAAACATACGAAACTCTAGTCACAAGCTGTATTACCCGAGAGAATACGCACATACTTAAATATAACATGAAGACATGTTCCCATAGGAATGCGTATTCCCGAATATATGCGATATTCTTTATAAATCAGCGGTGCGAAGCAGATTTAAGAGTAGATCGATGGTATCGTAGTCCATGGCTACGGCTTAGAGATGGGAAATTTCGTTCATTGTTCACTTTGGATTTTTGTGTTTTTTAACCATTTCAATTCTTGTTAAGGCGATCGTCTAGCAGAATAAGCAAATTTCACAATTTTTTGTCATATCTTCTCTTGCGTTTTTTATTACATTTTTGTATGGAAATATCTCATTTTAAAATTTATTCATCAGGTTACATATATTTTGAATACGAATATTTTATTACAATGTCACAAATTAAATTATATAATTTATTAATAAATTACCAAACCTTCGATGTTTTAAAAATGAAGAAAATTGCTCCACTTTATGGGCCTTTTATGACTGAACTACGTGTTGAGATGTCTTTTTTATTCAATAATATTACAAAGTAAACGATTATCTTAAATTTATTACAATTATAGAAAAATCTGTTAGTACGTTTACATGAAATTTATGTTTTAAAAAATACTGTTTTTTAAATTATTTTTATTTTTTGTGTGTTTTTTTTAAATCCTTTTAAAATAGTTTATAATTTTTTTCTTCAATTAATTAAAGGAATAGACATTATTATTTTAAAATTAATACAAAAAAAATCAAAAAATTATTCTCGATTTCAGAAATAAGCTATTTAATCAAGGCACTGCGTATTGTGTCATAAATACGTTGTGTCTTGATTAAATATCCAAAATCAGGAATATCGACAAAGATTTTGATTATTTTTTATTTTATTGTAAAATTATAATGTCTATTCTTTTGACTATTGAAGTAAAAAAGTTGTGAACCATGTAAAAAGAGTTGAAAAAAACCCACAAAAAAATAAAATATTTAATAAAAACAGTATGTTTTAAAACATAAATTGCATGTAAACGTATTAACAGATTTTTCTATAATTGTAATAAATTAATAATCGTTTACTTTGTACTATTATTGAATAAAAAAGATATGTCAACACGCCGTTCAGTCATAAAAGGCCCACAAAGTGGAGCAATTTTCTTCATTTTTAAAACATCGAAGGTTTGGTAATTTATTAATCAATTATTTAATTTAGTTTATGACATTTTAATAAGATATTCGTATTTAAAATATATGTAACTTGATGAATAAATTTTAAAATTGTATATTTCCATGCAAAAATGTGATAAAAAACGCAAGAGAAGATATGAGAAAAAATGATGAAATTTGCTCATTCTGCTAGAGGATCGCCTTAAGTGAACTGTTCAATTGCTACCTATACTTTTTGATATTTGGCGAACAAAAAAAAAAGACCACCGGAAAAAATATATCTATATGCCGAAGAAGAATTTCAATATTTTTTCCCAAAATACAATTTGATGACCAAAAAAATATCTAAAAAGATACTAATTCAATACTCAACAAGGAATGTCGATCTTTGATATATCACGAAAATAGAAACATACTATCGCTGCCTAGGAGATTCAATTTCTAAAAATTTTATCTCTTTACCACCTCAAGATTTTAACTACCCAAAATTTTAGCAAAATTTAATAAATGAATTATTTTTCATCTACTGAACTAGTGAACCACTAGTTCACTTAAGTGAACTTTGCCATTCGTTCGTTCAATAAAGTGAACTATTCTAAAAGAACAGTTCGATCATGAACGACCCATCTCTACTACGGCTAGAGTTATTATTTTCGACTGTTTCTGTGTACAACTTCATATCAATGCTGTTCCTAATTATTGTCCATATTTAAAGGACTTTGAAATTGAATTTTCGCGTGTTTTCTCCATGAGTATCTACTATTGTACGAAATATTTTTTTGGTAAATTGCCTTTGGGCATCTAACGTTATCTCTCTTAACGTAACGAAAAATTTATATATTTTATAAATTTATTTATATTTATCATCGCAATGGAAGCTAATTTTGTAGCGATTTGCCCTTCCCAAGACGAGCATTTTGCCTTAATCCAGATTTTTAAGTTGTGTAAGCTTTGTTATTGTATAAACAATATAAACATATAAAATCATTATACCCATAGAAAAAAAAATATACTTACTACTGGAATTCCATCCTTGAACTTTTTCTTATCGAGATAATAAATTCTCGATTACACCACGAAAATAATCATTTACCTTGTCGACGAAATTAAATAATAATTTATTCCTTGCATAGCTGTAGTGAGCCATCTACATTTATAATTAATTATCAAAAAAATGTTCTAAAATTGCGATTATACAAAAAATGCGATTTCATTAAAAAGGTAGATATTAAAACAATTAGTTTATCTTCAGGCTAAAATTATTATTAGCAAGCCTGTTTGAACATAATAAAACAATATTTATTCGGTAAAGTGAAAATAATGTTTTGCCCGGCTGTGATGGATATTTCATTACCTACGTAAATTTTATTTCGATAAATTTGAATATTTCTCATCATTTTTCTCTTATGTTAAGTGGGTATCGAGTTCACTTGTATTGTAAATCAATCCCTGAAGAATATAATTTCTTTTTTTTTGGTACGCATCGTTGTAACGTACATTACGAAATGCGAGATATCACATCACAAAGGACCACGCTTTGTTAGGAATTTGGTGGAACATCATTTTTATTTTTTTTCTATTTTATATAAAAGCTGTTGTAACTAGATTGTTCATCCTGGTCTCCATTACCTAATCGCGGCTCAAATGAATATAACAACAATTTTTTTACTTATAATAAAAACGGTGGATAAATTGAATGTAAGTTCTGCTGAAAGCGTCCAACCCAAAAAACATTTTCAAAAAAATTGAGAAAATGGTTAAAAAAAATTTGAACCTACAAAAAACAAATACGTCGATATTTAATTCATTATTGCATATTTTTGCAGGGCTCATTTTAGATATGTCTTATTATGTTTTTTAATGTAATTATAAAAAAAAACTTTTATTTACCAAGATATGACGCGTTTACACTAGGTACTTTTGTTATTTATTATTTTATTTACGCTTCAAGAGGCTCAAATACAAAAGAAAACACCCAAGTTTGAGTAAATCACAAAGATTAATTGTGACCTCACCAGGAATCGAACCCGGAAGTCTCGGTGTGAGAAGCCAGTGTCTGACCCACTGGGCTACGAGGGCTTTTTTCTTCTAAGTGGGTTCTATGCTCTATGAATTTGATAAAGCATGAAGTAAGAAGTATTATCAGAGGCATAAAAAATGTTCAACCATCCGATTTACTCTATATTTTCGGATAATGTAAAAAAGAGGTTAATTTTCCTTTAACATGCGTATTGTTTGAAACGAACATTCAATTTTTTCTTAAAGTTGTTCGAAAATATAAATTGAATAAATATAAAAAGTAAATTGGATGATTTAAGATGGTAAAATGAAAAAAAGAATTTTTGCAATTCGACATTTAGTATACGTAGGGACCATCGATACGACTGTACGCAGTTAAGTACATATTAAATATCAATTTTTTGGTCATGGCACTTCAAGGGTGTGTTGTGTACTGATACGCGTCAACCAATATTAAGTGCGTTGTTGCATTGTGAAGCGGTCATATAACTTTGTCTCTTTCACGCATAGTTAGCGGTAATGCACACATTGACGCCTGGTGGATTTCGTCATTTGTCATATGTGGGGTATAAAAGCAAAGGCAGCAATATCCAAAAAAAATTGAATGCAGTAATTGAGGATTACTTATGTATAATGTACCGAATTCGAAATTTTATAGGAAACATAGCCTATATACATTTATAGGAAAAACGATTATGGAAGGGATAGATACATAAAAATTAGAATTCAGAACATTTTAAATTAGTAATCCTCGGTGACTGCATTCAAGACATTTTTTTTTGGATATTGTTGTCTTTGCTTTTATACCCCACATAAATATGTAATATCAGTGAATCATTTATTTTTTCCTGTCGGAAGAGAAATCTTTTTTATTACAAAGTTTGTGAAAAACCTTTTAGTAGAATCTTCTAGATGGCGCCAAGACTTACAGTATATTTACTTGGTTACTTATCATCACGCCGTTTCCCTGCAGGGTAAGTAGAGAGGATAGTGCTCCACATACTTCTGTCCTGACATACAACTCTTGCCTCATCCACATACATCTTCGCATACAAGTTTGACGATTGTTGTGGCTCCTGACAGGACCATCCGCCAGTATCTGGTTAATCTCGTCATGACACGTCTTCCGCGGTCATCCATTCTTTCCTCATTCATTCTCTCAATATGCCCATCTACGCAACCCTTTTTCATTCTATCAACTATGCTAATATCAGCTTAACTTTCTTTCTTTTTACTACATGTATATTCTTTACTATATTATCATAAACGTATTTGCCACACATGCGTGTCCATTTTATTAACAGAAAGCATTTATCGTAACTAATACATTAATTTTAATTGAATGGCTATATATTTGTGAACTTAAGATTTCCAGAACATTTTTATTTGATAATTAAATCAAATTAAAAATAACACACTCGATGAAACACAAAAAAGATAGGTACTCGGAAAGAAAGCTATTTATCGAAAAAATATATTTAACATCAGAATGGATATACATATTTTTATTTTTATTTCTAAGGACCGATCGTTTAATCAGCAATAATAGTAATAATTAAGCAAAAAATGTAGATTTTTGCATTTTTATTTAGTTCTTTTATTATTAAGTTGTTTAATTTATTTAACTCGTTTTAATTATTAAGGAACAGCGCTCTTAAACTACTAACTTATATTGTTTAAGTTAAATAAATTGACTCCGCGTAGATGGCTTAAAAATTTTCAGCCTGCTGCTTTAAATATTTTATTATTATTATTATTAAGATTCAAAACAAAAACATTAAATGTTAACATAAATGACCTTTTTTTTAATTTTAAAATGCGTATCAAAAGTAAAACAAGTTGGTAAATGACTTGGTCCTAGTGGAACCCATGCGAAGTGTCCGGAGCATTGTCATCTATGACGTCCTGAGGCTAACAGAGGAAAATAACACTTCAACACACACCCATCACATCAGCCCTGATGATGGACCCTGCAGTGGGATCCGAAACGCCGGCCAGAGAGGTCACATATACACGGCAGAATATCCCAGAAAACTATACACAGAGGAAAATAAGGTCTAAAAGGTAATTTTCACTTCAAAAATTGAGCACATCCAGTTTTCTTAACAAACCTGGTGCTTCTCGGATAGGTCCAAGCAGGGAAAAGAGACGGAAAAAAGAAAATTAAAATTTGTTAAATTGTAATTCATTTCATCTAATTATTTTGTATTTTATCACTAAGCAGTGTTAAAATTATTTTATACAAAACCACCAATGTGAAATATGTCAATAAAAATAAGTTTTTTTAATTAAGGATAAATTATAGAAGTCTCACGAGACGAAACTAATTTATATATGAGAAAAGCGGATGGAAGTCTCACGATAAGAGTTTAAAATTGAAAATATTGATTTTCAGGCGTATTATAGTACTTAGATATGTTTAATAATTTCAAAGAATATCATATAGTGGGGTATAATAGCAAAGGCAGCAATATCCAAAAAAAATAAATTAATGCAGTCATCGAGGATTACTAATTTTTAATGTATTGAATTCGATATTTCATACGAAACAAAACCTAAAAATTTATAGTAAACATGATCTTGGAAGGAATAGATACATAAAATCTAGAATTCAGTACATTTTAAATTAGTAATCTTCGGTGACTACATTCAAAACGTTTTTTATTTTTTTGGATATTGCTGTCTTTGCTTTTATACCCCACATAATACGTTAAATGGAATATTGCTAAAAAAACTCCAAACTCAAAAATATAAATTATGGAGGTGTCATTATCAGTTACGAAAGCTATGTATAATAACTAACTTGTTAATGGGAAAAAACAACAGATGTCTCTAGCAGAGACCATAGAAATATATACATGTTTCCTGATTTCGAACATATATATAGAATTTTCAAAACAAATGGATAATATGTGGACGTTCCTATGATAAAACTGGTGAACATTGATGTGTGTATATTGATCGCTTAAGCCAGCTCATACAGTTTGTAAGCCCTGAGCCATCGTCTGAGAGACTTCCATTCACTTTTCTCATAAAAATTAGCTGCATCTCTATGAGACTTCTATAATTTATCCTTAATTAATTAATCACCCCTTCGGGTACAAAATCCAGTAACTGTGTTCTTCGAAGATTTTTTATTTATTTTTTTATATTTCTTATAATTCTGAATTTTCTATAATTATAATTCGCAAAAAATATTTTGGTATTCGTCTTGTTTGAAGGATCTGGAACGATTAAGGAATTGCACTGAGGATAAGGACGAATATCTATGTATCCGCATTTATTAATTCTATCCATGTATAGTAAAAAGGAACAAATTGTATAGTAAATTGGAACAAAAAGGAACAGACTGCCTAAATAAAATAAGAAGAAAAATAATATTAAAGCTCTTACAAGAATCAAGATAACACTGTGAATGAACTATGTACATTCATTTAAAATGCTTTCATGTAAAGTACTTTTCTGTGTCTCAGAATGATGATTTTTTAATTAAAATCATTATTAAAATTATACTTCTGAGAAATTTTCCAGAACTTGACGCAATTTTAATTACCTTTTAACGCGAAGATCATAAACGTTGTTTTAATTCGAATCTTTAACATATGTGTGTGTGTGTGTGTGAATACGAATGTACACACAACACACGTACAAAATTTTATCATTCTTAGAAACACGTATTCATTGCCCGAATACAGGATGTACAAAATATGAAAATATAAATAATATAAAAAAGATGGTAAGGTAATGATGGCTTTAGAAGCCTTACTCGATTTATTACGATTTTGAAACATTTGCAATGATTTAAGGGATGTAACCTAGGATCCATTAATTTATGTAAATTTTTCAAATTTGGTGATTTTTAATAAGTAATTATTAAAAAAAAAATAATGGCACTTTTTATGTTTTTTTAATTATTCAACAAAAAAACCTATTAGGTTCGTTAATGACCCTTATAGATCCTAATAGGTCCTAAAGTGACATTAGAGTACAAAGTAAGAACATTTTGTACTTTACTTTGTTACATTTTAAACAATTATTTTATTGGAAAATCTTTAGAAAAAAAATGGCAGCATCATGTCTATTCCCGTGGAGCTCCTCTGCCGTGGCTGAGATGCATCATTCACCAGTACACGTTTTCATGCTACAGAAAAGAAGGTCATATACTAATTTAGAAATGAAGTATAGAAACCACATATTTAACTACCTACTTATCTAAAATGAAATACGAAACAGAGTGTTAGTTAAATTAGTATAAACCGCTAACAGATTTTAGGTCTACCGGTTTCGAGATGTACCCGTCTCTTCGTCAGGTCCAACACTAGACTACTGTGTTTACAATACTATACACCACAACCATAGTATTGTTAACTTTTCACCAATATTTATCACATGGGTGTAAATCTTGTCAAGGACAAGCATGCATTAACTAGTCTACAGAACGATCAGGAATCTACGAGGGAGAGAGAGTGAGAGGGGGCGGAATCACTCACTTTCTCTCCCTCATATACACATATACACATAATTGGATATTGTTGTCCGAGCGAGATATCTAAAATCTATATCTATATAAGTATGAAGCAGTCATTTTTTTATTTAACACATCCTTGGGGGTTGATTGGTTGAAGAGCATATTGCTGCCTTCATTTTTAATTTCATTTCACTACGAGAAAATGATTTATTTATTAAAATATAATTGACAGAGCTACATTTCCTATAAAATCTCGAATTCAGCACATTCTAAATTAGTAATTGTGGGTGACTGCATTTAAAACTTATTTTTAACTTTTTGATATTGCTGACCCCTCATTTGATTTTTCCATCCATTTACAAGCTAATTTATGACCATCAACATTTGAAGAAACATAAACAAGTATAAGTTTTGCATAAGATGGCTCGATTTTAATACCCTTACACTCGATACAAAAAAAAAACACTACTTCTAGTATAAAGGAAAATGCTCAGCCTTTCTCTGATTATAAAATAAAATTCACTTGTTTCCACCCCTACGACGATAATTGTCAGTACTTGAATATTTATCACACCGATTAAATAAAATACTTAGATCTCGTCATTGATGCTATCATAAATGGATTGATCATACAGAATTCAGTGCAAATAAAATAACAAATACAATCTACTTTTCAGCAATATAAGAAATTTTCTCGATGTAAATCTTTTAAAAACAGTTTAATACGTTATTGTACCGATCATCGAAACGACGAAACGATCGAAAAACGTACATTACTATAGGGCTTCACCACAAATATCTAATTACTCTAAAGGGGAAGAGGTAACTTAAAATTATATAAATAAGTCGTTTGTACGTGGTATATCCACTGTTTGATAATGGCCTTACAAGCCGAAACAGCTGTAACACATAAAAATACTTAACCCGTAGAACTTAATAATAATATTTATTAAAATTTAATTTATTTTAAATTTCGCTAAAAATAAATAAATCGAACACTGGCTTTGGGAGGAGTGACTACAACTGCATTTAACCCTTTAATCGTTGCACAGAAAATTATTTTTAAAAAAATATTAAAAACCTCAATAACTTTATACAAGGACAGATGAGATACTTAATAAATTTTATGTTGTTAGGCATATAATATACTAGCTGTTTATACCCGGCGTTGCACGGGTTAAGGATTAAGTTTAAAATAAATTTATGAGGGTAAACGAAGGTTCGATTCGAACGGTATAGATTTGCATCGAAAATATATCAGAGGGAGGGGAAAGGGTAAAAGAATAGGGGGGATATGTCACCAATGTTAAACGCTGAGTCCTAAAGAATAATTTGCAAATTTTGAGTACGATTGGTCGAACGGTACAGATCTGCATCTAAAATATATCAGAGGGCGGGTAAAAGTAGGAGGGAAGAAATTTCACTTTTGTTACCCGCCGGGTCCTAATGAATAAGTTTCCAAATTTTGTGTCCGATCGATCAAACGGTACAGATCTGCATCAAAAATATATCAGGGTAAGGGAAGGGTTAAAAGAATAGGGGGAAATGTCGCACATAATACCCGCCGAGACCTTAAGAATAAGTTTACAAATTTTGAGTCCGATCGGTCAGGTTAAACGGTACAGATTTGCATCGAAAATATATCAGCGGAGGGGAAGAGATGAAAGAATAGGGGGGAATTGTGAAATATGTTACCCACCGAGTCCTAAAGACTAAGTTTCCAAATTTTGAATCCAATCGGTCAAACGTTACAGATTTGCATCGAAAATATGTCAGGGGGAGGGGAAGGGGTAAGAGAATAAGGGGAAAATGTTGTCTATGTTACCTGTCGAGTCCTAAAGAATAAGTTTCCAAATTTTGAGTCCGATCGGTCGAACAGTTCAGATTCGCATCGAAAATAGCTCAGGGGGAGGGGAAGGGGTAAGAGAAGAGATCTGGAAACACTGCAATATTTAAAAGATGATGATAATAGTTAAAATTTTCTGTGTGTAGTTTTCTGGGATATTCTGCCGTGTATATGTGACCTCTCTGGCCGACGTTTTGGATCCCATTGCAGGGTCCATGAATAGGGCTGGTGATGGATCTGCAGTTTCACGTATGGGCACACCTGGCCGTCGTCCGCGATGCACTTCGCACTGAATGATCTGTCAAAACAAGACTCTCTCGGGCGGCCTAGATCCGCGCTATTTATACCCAAACGCTGGATTGTCGAACCTCCTAGATTATTTTAGTTTAGTTAGTAGGAGAAGGTTCCCGTCGCTTCTAGGTTGTTCCAGGTGGTTGTAGACGTTTTCCGAATTTTGTAGATAATTTCGAGAGTTTCGTAGACTGTGCTAGAGGCTTCTATGTTATTGTTGTCGTTGATATATTACGAGGTATTTTGTACGTAATCTATTTTGCCATTTCGTACAATATTTTTGCACGATTGTTTCGATATATGTTCTGATTCTTTCCTAGAAAAACATTATAATGATTGAAACTATTGAGTTTCATTAATAAATAAATACATATAAATAAAATAAATCAGGGAGCGTATGCACTCTAAATTATGCCTCAAATTAGAAATGTTCTTTGATAATTATCATTTCCAAATGAGAAGCGGCGCTGAAGCGTGGCGTCTATCCTCCGTATGCAATTTCACCAAGTCGCACAAAGGTTCGCTACACGGGAGGGTCGCGGCGTGTTAGCGGGGTTGGATGTGTGTGAAGTGAAGGAAAAACTTGCACCGCCGCCCGCAGATGTCTCTAATAAAATATAAGTTTTAGCCAACTCGTGACGACAGACGACAGAGGTAAATATTTGATGGGCTCGGCGGCTGACGAGCTTGCCTTCCGCCTGAAAATCGATCCCCGCCTCCTTTGCTCCGTAAGTTAATCACATTTTCAATATGGATAGTTTAAAGAAAAAAAAACATATAACAATAATAATGACATAAAGTGGATATCAAATACTAAGAATAGAAATACAAATATATAAATATCTCACTCAACCATCAATAAAAACAAATACAAATCAATTATTATTTAGTTCAATTTGACAAATACCTATTAGTAATCTTTTAATACACATTTTAAAATATGTTTGAATATAATGAAGTTGTTGGCAAAGACGTCAAGTTGCTCGTATCTGTTTGCTAGTCTAGGAAGCCTTTGCAGTGGCCAATTAAAGACGTAGTTAGTAGCTGCAGTTTCCACGCGAAAACCTGCATGACTTCTAGTTACGCGAAACGGAACACGCAAGTAGATTACTATTTATTAATTTGTTTAAAAAGAGAAAATCCTTCACTATTCTTCTAGTCTCTAGTTTATCAAGAAAGCTGAAAGATCTAAAAATGTATTTATGAAGAGATCCTGAGTTTGTGGAAAGCTAAACGACACGATATTCAATAAAATATATTTGTTCGTATATGTGAGGGCTTTTCAAAAATTTCTGTGTTGAATAAAACGGATATTTTATACGAATCGTATATTTCACTGAGAAGCTCGACGTTTTGCTGAAGTCCTATCTATCGTCATCAGGAGAGCGTCCTATAACCGTGAGAGTGGAGGCCGGAGTTCGGCCGTATTTAAAATATCCGTTTTATTTAACCCATAAATATGTCCAACAATAGTAATAATAAACTAAGGTAACTCTTGTCAAAAATTATCTAAACTTTCGAGGGGTACCTCATTTTCCTAAACTTTCACCTTCTTCGTCAATGCAATTGGTACAGCGGTAATTCTTTATTGAATTGCTTTTGCGCATTTTATATAAATGGAGCCTTGAAGTACCTGATGATAGATTATTATAGATATTCTATAATATTAACTTTGTTATCTCTATATGAGTTTAATAATTTTTATATGTTTTTTTCAATACTTAAGTTTCAAGAGAAACATAAAAAAATATACCTTTTAAAATTATTCAGTTTTTATGCGAGACGATCCTTCTAACCTTTGTTTTATTTAATTTTTATTTTTTCAGATTTTTTTAGAGCCGTTTCTTTTACGTAAGTATTGTAATTAGACAGAGTCTAGAGTAGACAAAAGAGAGCACTTTGGACACCTTCTTTCAGCGTTCAATCCAGGGAATAAACGGCTTTTATCGTAGAGGTATCAAAATACTTGTAGAGCCTTTGCAAAAAGTTGTAAATACTTAAGTATGTATATAAACACATTTTTCATTAATTTTTTGTAATTTTTTAGTGTGTTCTCTCTCTTCATTTGAAATTAATGGTATTTTATTTTTATTTAAAATAGTAAAAGAGATTGTGGATTGCCCAGGTTTGGTGAACACGATTATTTACCGTATACCCTGTCGTTGTGGCACGAGATATCATGCTCCATTTCATGCTCTAGTTTTATGAACTAATGTATACAAAGATTGCAAAAAATTGGTAACGAATTTAATTCGATAGATTTGATAGGTATAAGTAGCATTGCTGTTCTTAAAAAAAAACTATATCTGTTAAGTTCTATATCTGCAACCTTAATATTGTTTCTCATTTTTTTGTCTTATCTGTTTCATTTGTTCCCTAGTGTTCCCATTAATCTATATAATTAGAGGTCGCAATTAATCTATCTAACTTACTCAAGTCTGCGTATTTCGCTTATGTAATTGGACAAAAAAAAAAGAATAAAAATATAAAAAACGACATCTTTTAGGTAGGTATTATATAGATATATGAAGATACCTAGTGATGTTCTTTCCTTCGATATATTAATTTATTATTACCATATTCATATTTTTTTGTATTATATTAATTTTAATATATCTGTTTAAATTAAAATGTGTATTGCACTATTATTTTTGTAAATTAATAATTCTTCCATGTAAAAGACCTAAGGGCATATAAATAAAAAAATAAATTTTGAAAAAAAATGCACACAGCTTACGTCAAAATCGAATAATTTTTATATTCCGCCCCCATCTGGCCGCCATTGAGTTTCGCCTTAGTTGCCCATCCCTGTCAGCTGGACGCCAATGGGCCAAGGAGAATCAAGGCTCACCTGAAGAGGATTACGGTGTTGACACAGAAGTTGCGCACATCTGACACTGGCAGGACTCTGTGTGCACGTGCAAGGAAATCCAAACCATGGATTTCACGCTGCCTTTATTTATTTTCCCTTCAGATGTAGCAAGGTTGAAAAAGTGTAGGAGCTGAAAAAGATATTAAACATTTTAAAAGGCGTAGTTTCTATTGCTGGACCCCCTCGAATGGCTGCAGTATTTTGATAACCATCTGAAATAAAACACGTTATAGCTAGACCGCATTCAAAAGAATGTGCGCAAAAAATATGTGTGTTGTTACGATGCAAGAAATGAACACAAAATAAGTTTTTCTAGTAAGTTACTTTTTTAAACTAAAAAATATATATTTATTTGCAACTTTCCCCCGCATTCTTCTTACCAGACAAAGTTAGGGAAAGGGCTTTTGATTGTGGTCGACCTGTAGTAAAATTTTAAACCCGAATGATATTTTGAATACTGCTCTTAAGCATTGTGAAATTTACACAGCTTATTCTTTCTGGAATTATGTCATCGGGACTACGTTTAATGGCGTACGAAACTTTGAAATATTTATTTAATTGTCAAAATACAAGATCAAATATTGTTTAACGCCGTATTTTGGAAAATAAAAAAATAGTGCTTATTAAGAACACGTGGTGAAAATTTTGGTTTTCAGACCAGCTTTGAATAAAAATTAATGAAGACACGACTTCGTTTTTTTTCATGTATTTGTTTATTTTATTTGACGATATTTTAGTTTTGAAAAGACAATAATAGGTTATAAGTAAAAGTATATAAAAAAAGCATTATTTATTTCAAATTCAACCCGATATTTTCAGCATGTTGCACACGAGTCTTTGTATATCAAAATATGTCTAACAACCATTTTTTTTATATTCTTTAAGTTCATTCCTACATTTAAAACATTATTTAACTATCGAAACAATTATCAATCTGAAGTTATTGCTTGTTAAAATTAGCTTGAGTTTCAAGACAAACCTATTTCCAAATTCATTAGAACAAAATGTGAAAATCTTCATTGTTTAATAAAAATTTTAAAATTGATTTAACCATATTCCTGATAATGCAATTAATATATTTATTTCCTCTCAGCCTTATTTCAAATGCTTGTATTTCAAAAGCAACCTGAATAAGGTTGTTTTTGAAATATATGGTCGTAAGCTCTAGGAATACCCAAAAAGATTTCCATACCTAATTTCTACTCTAGGAATACCCAAAAAGATTTCCATACCTACTTTCCCATATAAAAATATAGCTTAGTCTCGATGAGACATCTATAATATATTTTGATCGTCGAAGGTTAGTTTACGAAAATGTAAAAAGAGGGTAGTTTTACAGGGTTAGATCTTTAAATAGTTTCGGGAAAATTATGTCAGGGTGTACAGCATAACATGACAGAGATAGACTTTTGTTATATTTATACTAGCTGTGCCCGTGCGGCTTCGCACGCGTAGATTTTTAGTACACTGTTTCGATCGTCATAGAACTTCTCGAACCTTCTAGAACATTCTCCTTCCAAAACTTTCAAGAAATTTATCGAATAGACACACCGACACATTCCGCCACCCAGTTTAGAACCTTATAGAACTTTCGGGAATTTTCTAGAACCTTCTCCTTCCAGAACTTTCTAGAGCAGGTTTTTCCGGAACGTTCTAGACTCACCGACACAGTCGGCGCGCCTATTTTGAAACAATCTGAAGCCTTCCGGCCTTCCCATAACAAAACAATGTGCTAGAAAGCACATTTTCGTCACCCACTCCCACCCAAGCACAGCCATCCCCACCAAACTCGCATATTTTCGATATGACCATCCACATTTCAAGGGCTATCCACCACCTTAACCACCGGTGGGTGGTTGTGGCTGGTTGTGGAGAAAACTTGACGGGTAGGGAAACACGGGTTTCTTTATATATATATATATATTGATTAATTCTTATATCGCAATTTTTATGCTATTTTAAAATTAAAACTGATATTTTATACATTTAAGCGCAAAGAGAGAACTTTGTTGACATAATACATTCTAAAAATAAATTTTCCAGTTGATATAATAGATATTATAATATAAAATGTAAGGTAGATAGTATAATACGTCATAAATATCTCCTGTGGTAAATTCAATGTGAAATCTTTCGCCTTCGGGATAGATATATATGTATGTAAATTTTTCAAAGGTAAAAGTTAGCAGAACTTTATTTCCATATTCTTTATAACTCCCTAAAGTGGAGTTATAAACATTCGGAACCAAAAGATTCATATAACATATGTTCATTTAAGGAAATTCTTATTAATTTTTGTGTTTTTTAAAAGGGTAAGGGGCGACTCTTGGAACTGTCTGGAAAGACAGTAATGAGGCTATGATTTATCCTAATCCCGTTCCTGTTGCCTTAAATATTGAAATGGTAGGAAAGAATTGCGCACTGTAGGAATTCCTTGTAATATGTCACATTGGAACAACACTATAGAAGGCTCTAGAACGGCCCACAGAACTCTAGGGTAGTGATGGTCAAACCGTTATTTTAACCTTTTATTTCTGATACAGTTACTTGGTATCTTATAATCTTATAATGTGTTTCCGTCGCCAGTTAAAAAAAAAACAAATGGCGAAATCGTATAAAGTGGCGAGAAGTACAGATTGTTTTAAAATACATGCAGATAATATTTAATGTGTAGATATATTACATACATAAAATATTATCTACTGGTTACTTATAAAAATAATGTATTTAATATTTATACATGTGTACTAATTTATAATGGGTATACATAATATGTATTTATAAATTGTCTGTGTACTCTTTTTACTCCCTTTATATTAACTCGTGGCGTCTGCTTGCTTGCCGTCAACAAAAACTTTGGATCGATTTTTGACCCTTTTCCCGTGATCCAATCGAGCTGAAACTTGGCAAGTAGACTCGAGGCGACGATCAAGAAGATCTATCAAATTTTCGTTAAATAATAATAATAATTAAAGTATAATTTTGGATTTTTAGAAATTTTATTGGTTTTTTCAAATTCGAATCATTAGAATACTTTGATTACGGCGGCCCGATAACGTCGCGGAATATTTTCTAAATTTGAATTACTCCGTCGGTATGCATAATAGGTACTTCAGTACGAATGTCGAAAATGTAAATTGACTGACAAATGTTTTTAGAATTTAATCTTCAAAGCATGAAGTGTCTTATCAAAGCTCAGAATATCTGACATTTTAGAAATATATAAAGTACTGTAAGTTTAGTGTTATATTTTACAAAGAATGGGAGTATAGTAAAAACTTGGTTTTTATGGGTTACTTTTTTACTCCCTTTATATTGACTCGTGGCGTCTGCTTGTCTTCTTGTCTGATGAAAAAACTTTGGATCCATTTTAAACACCTTTCCCGTGATCCAATCGAGCTGAAACTTTGCAAGCAGACTCGTGGCGACGATCAAGAAGATCTATCAAATTTTCGTTAAAAAAAATAATAAATTTTTGGATTTTAAAAATTTTGAATGGTTTTTTCATACAACTTATTAAGTTGTATGAAAATATTTCAACGCGTCTGGTAGACGCGAAACCTGATTATAGTATAATTATGAATTGTCGGAAATTTTTTATTACTCCCTTTCGTAGAGTCGCCCGACCGAAGCCCAACGCGTAGGTTAAGCGAAAAAAAATGTTTCAACTAGTAAATGAGATAGGGAGTATAATAAAAACTTGGTTTTTATGGGTTACTTTTTTACTCCCTTTCTTTTAACTCGAAGCGTCTGCTTGTCTACTTGTCGGCTTGACTGCTTATCTGCTGAAAAAACCTTGTATCGATTTTTAACCCTTTGCAGCTGAAACTTTGCAGGCAGACTCGTGGTGACGATAAAAATGATCTAATATATATTTTTTAAAAAAAATTTAATAATTATTTTTCGAAATTTTAACGATATACATTTTGTTTAATTTTCGAGCCCGACGCGTGGAGTAGGCGCCAAACCAGTTTCAATGAGAAAGGGAGTATAATAAAAACTTGGTTTTAATGGGTAAGTTTTTTTAATACTGGTCAATCTAGTTTATATTTGATTGTACCGATGATTGGTAAGTAAAATATGACGTTATCTAGTGCCGATGGTTGCTCGTCTAATAGCAAAAAGTTAATTGTCAATCATGGATGTATTCAGATCAAAAATGGTTGATGTGTCACTAGTTAAAATACCATTACTTCTCTAGAGTTACTTACAACATTCAGGATATACCTGGAACATCCTAAAAGCGACGGGAGTCTTCTCCTAAACACTAAAACGAAAAATAACCTTCTCGAGGTCGTCCGTGGTCGTGGGATTTGGAAGCAAAACATGTTAAGCGAAATAATCGAACGAGTTCTTACCAACAGACTAGAATAAATGCGACTACTGTGTGCGAGAATTGGATGGAATGTTCCAGCGAGCGTTAAATGAAGTGTTCCCAGCGATAATAAAGAGTTTATCATCACTGTGAATTCAAGATTGGTGTTAAATTTAATTCGTGTTATATGACTTTGTCAGTTTTATAAAATAATTAATTACTAATCAATAAATCGTTACTTAATTTCCAGTATTTTCATTTGTCCCTCGCAGCCACAACAGTCGACAATATTTGCGTCAAAGGTGTGTTTTCTTTTCAATTACACGTTCCACATGACCGAACTATCTTAGCGATCCTTTCTTAATTCCATCGACTGTGATGCATGATGCGCGCGCATTTCGTTGCATTCTAAAATTGCACTCTCAATGCCTTTTCTTCTTATTATGGTGCTATCTCCCATCGCAGGTCGGCGATCATTCTTTTACGATTTACGTGCGATTACGACATTATTTATCGCCGCACGGAACAACTCGGTCGGATTACACTTATACCAGTCCCTCAAGTTACGCGGCCATGAGATGCTGAGTCTTCCTACGCTTCTTAAGTGGTAAACTTATTTTCCTCTGGATGATGAGTTGGTTATACTATATTTTGGTCCTCTCATAATTTTTCCGAGATACTGCAGTTTTTTTGTTTCGATAGTTCGCAGCACTTCTCGGTCTTTTTCAATACGCCTGAGGACTTCATTTGTCACTCTATCCTTCTACATATCCTTCTACATATCCTTCTATATCTACATCTACATGGCTTTTTATCGTTTGGGGCCGTTTGGTCAGTCCCGTTTTCTTTTGGTTCTGATTCGGGTTGTTCGTGGGAGATACTGTCGAGTACTTCCCACGAATCGATGAAGATACCTGTACAATTATTTGATTTGTTCAATTTATTTTGCATGATGGTGAATGTTTTGCGGTTGCGCCCTGTGTGCATATTCCCCCAGTGAACCCGAATGGGTTCTCATTTATTATAGAATTGACTTTGTGATTGAGTTTGGTCTCTTTTGACCGCTTATTATATATTATTGTTTACTTGACTGCTTATTCTATATATTGTATTATTAATTAAGATTTAGATATATTAGATTTTTTTTCCTTTCTTTCTCATTGTTATTTAATTAGATTACACTACCCTTACCTATGATTGTAAGTGGTTATCCCTCACCGCACACAAGAATCATAATCCTTTTTGGTGAGGTATATATATACACACAAAAAAATATCGATTTGTAAACATCGTCTATGTATGATTGTAAAAAAATATTATAAATATATTATTAATTAAATAAATAAAATTGCAGCCATTAAAAATTTTCTACGCAGGTCTAATATAATACATGCGTACGGAACATGTTACCAAGTTTTTCTTTTATACATACTTATGTATAAGAACCCTTAGGATATATTAATTTTCTAATGCAGCTACTCAATACGAAATTTATGGGCGAGCAATAAATGTTTATGAGAATGTAAAACAGATAGATTTTCGTCTTCTTCACGATGTATTTAAAACACGGCGGTATTTAGATTTAACACCCCTTTGCCACCTCCCTGTCTTCGGTACTTCCCGCGGGTGGGGGTGGTACGACGGGGCCCAAAAACCTCCCCCCGTGTATCGTATAAAAGGCTCCACCGCTAAACACAAAGTAGCCTTCGTCCCGTAGCCATTGAGAGAAGAACATCTCAGTCTAATTAACAGAAGCAGTGAATTTTGTATTATATATTTCATCCATTTTTACCTTCATTATTTTATTGATTTCAACTTGTGTTAAAATCCTTAAGTTAGTTTTAATAATACTAAGTACATAATATAATACAAAGTTTTTCCTTTTATTGGTAAGTAACAATCAAAATTATTATAAATATTTTGATAGCTTAAAAATATTTCCTTGAAATATTTTAAACTGTAATTAATTTGAACGTATTTTAATCAACTGGAGAAGAATTAAAAATATATAATAGGCATGGTGCATAGATTTTTCTAGATATTATTAAATATCTCATATACTCGTATATAATATATACACATAAATATATTGCATTAACGTTTAGGAAGTTAGCGGTTACATATTTATCATCGTTTAAAATATTTTTGTTAACGCATAAACTTTTCTTTTAAACTTATAAAGGTTTATAAAAATTATAATAAAAATATTCAGTTTTTCCTCAACAAATAATAAAACACTCGTGTGTATTACAAATATAATATTTTATAAATAATCAATATATATATCCATCAAGTCAATTATTTTTTAACATACTCTTATATGATCGCACTACATTCAAACACTAAATATATAATACACATAAATGTACATGTAAAATATACTTAAATGTA
Organism: Agrypnia vestita; assembly: GCA_016648135.1. NCBI lineage: Eukaryota > Metazoa > Arthropoda > Insecta > Trichoptera > Phryganeidae > Agrypnia > Agrypnia vestita. Next base: position 75,619 of record JADDOH010003930.1, read on the forward strand.
AAAATACACGTTACTAGAGCGTGCCGAAGACACTTGTAATTGGGATAATGGTCATAGTCTTCATTTATAATGTTTTATTATTAGAGTATCATGTACCTATTATCCTGTTAGTATCTCTAATAAATGTAAAAAACATATATATACATACACTAATATAATATTTATTATATTAATATATAAAGATAAATTAACCCTTGAATACAAGACGACGGTCTTTCAGATCAGATATATATATATATTTTAAATTGGTATCTTTAGAATAAATTTATGATGGAGCTTAGATGTCGAGAAATCTGGTCAAGATTACAGTATCTGTGAATCCCGAGATTATATAATCCCAAAACTTTCGGGATTAATACTTTGGATTACTTTCGGGGTACCAAAATTAGATCAAGACGAAATGATGAAACGCTCGATACTTTGCCGTCGCTTCGCCCATTTTATTCGCAATAATGAAACTCTTTCGAATTGAAAGTGTGATTCGTTAATCTTAAATTATTTTTTAATATTTTTTTGATAAGGGCTTTCTTTTTTATGGACTCAAATGTATGTTTTTTTTATATATATTTTTATACGTAATATTTCTATATGAATTATATGTTCTGAAAACACAATTACTGGATTTGTCCACTGCGGAATTATTATTTTATTTGAGACAAATTATAGAATTCTCACAGAGACCAAGCAATTGATATGAGAAACATGTATGGAAGTCTTATATATGATGTCCCAGGGCTTAAAACCTGTGTGAGCTGACTTAAGTGATCACTCTACACAATGCAAAGTTCACTGTAAGAACATTCCATGCAAACACACATTATCATAAAAATATCGTAAAATTTTTCATTTCGATTTTTCAATGTTATGTTACAAAAAAATGAATTTAAAATATTATTTGTTAGCCAATTTAAAAATTGTGTCTTATGCCAATCCACCCCTGCACGTGCTTATTAAATTATTTTTTTTAATAAATAATTAATATTTTGTCAAGGTAACCAACGGTACTTAAAAAAATAAATAGGCATAGCAAAAAATGCAAAATCCGAAATTTAATATACATTTTAGAATAGGTATTGTATTGCTGTGACTATGCTATAAATATTGAAAATACAATAAATACTTTAATTCATTAATATGAATAAATATTTTTCGAACGGAAATAATTTGAATTTTCATTTTGAAATACATGATAAAATCTACAATATTTCCATATATTTTGAGAAATACTTTGGTAAAAACATACTTTATAATAATGGAGATTGATATAAATTAAATAAATCTTAAAAATGTAGGATGGCATAACAAAAACACCAGATCGATGAATTGTTGACTTGTCGGGACGTGTTTGGTCTCTCTGGATTGTAAAACTACGACGCAAATCAACACTGGAAGTCAGACGCTTCAGAAAAGTGGCGGTGACGAACGTACCTCATATCATCCCACAGCCTTAATGAGCACTCCAGAAAATATAACGGTACACCCTTGAGATAAGAGTGTAGTCTTCTAGGGGGTCTGAAGGAGGGGCAATTCCAAGGGATATAACTGCGCAATTAAAAAAAATATTACTTGTAGTAGGCCGCAACAAAGTCATTGATTAGTTGCGTATGTCATCTCGCGGCTGGACTGCTGTAACTTAATATATAACACAGGACAGCCTGGGACTCAGCTCGACAGACTTCAGTCAGTGATTAATGGTGCAGCAAGACTTATATTTAAGGCGTCAAAGCTCTCGCAGATATCCTCAATGCTGGAGCTGCTACATTGGCTTCGCCTGCCGGAGCGTATATTTGATGGACCTCTGTATTCCGGACAATGTCATTGGAAGGCGGCTCACACTGCGGTCAGTTGAGTCGGAGGCATTCTGCAAGCTGGTAGTACCAAGTAGACATGGGGCCACCAAGTTTGCGGAACGTGCTTTCAGTATTGCGGGCTCATCGATGTGGAATCAGCTGCCATCCATGGATAACCAAGAATCTTTCAAGAAGAGGCTAAAAACTCACATCAAGATGTCACATCTGTAAAGCGCCCTTGAAGGGTCTTTCACGCGACAATAGCGCTTTAAAAATGATCACAAACAGAAAAGGCTCTTCAAAGATCAAGGAAGAGTGCATGGATCCCACTTACGTTGCAGGTCTTCCAAACGCTCTGGAGATCAAATGAAAGCTTCCACTGGTTGTCATCTTCTAGACGTTATGCATAACATAACTTAATGAATGATTGCATGTAATGAAATTAGCAGACAGACGAGATATAAGCGACCTAGTACATATTTCTATTTATTATTATTAATTATTAAAAGTATATTGGACTGCTCTGAATTTACTCAGATAGTCTCGTATAATATACCAAGGCAAACGAGACAACACGAAGTGTTCTTTGTTGGTACTCACAGAAATAACTGTGCATTAAACTCACCGATAACATCCATGCAATGCCTCCGGAATAAGACCTCGAAACTCGTTGATATTTTTCGCTATAGGACCGTACCCGAATTAATGAAATATTTTGACATGGAAAATGCCAGTAAAAAGGAGTAAAGTTTAATGTTTAATGCAATAAAGACCGATTTTATTCTCTCTTTAAATTAGTACAGTTTTTGATTTACTTTTTACTTACTATTCTTTTAATATTATTTTTATATATGTTTACTTGTTTTACTTATCATTGTTTTAATATTGTTAAGTGTTTTTATGATAATTAATTTACGCAGTACGCCTATCTGGCCAAGCAGTGTAGGTAATAACTTAAAAAAATTGCACCCTAATGAAAAATAGTGCGAATTAGGTAATCGCATGTTTTATACATTTAAGGAATTTAAATAAGTCATTCGCTATGCAATACAAGTCAATTAAAATGACAAAAACTTTACATATAAAATATTTTTCACGGTTTTAGAAGATTTTAATCATTACATTTGACTTGTATTAAAGTGAACATTTCATGTAAGTTCCTGTAGTGAGTCCAACGTTTTACAGAAAAAAAGTGAGAATTATTGAAAAAATAGCTGTAACTGTAGACATTTCACCCAAAGAGTAAAAAATATTTTTTATTCAAAATTTAATGATGGAGACCTGTATATTAATGCTGTTGTTTCATGTATGAAATAATGTTATTAGTTGTTACTACTTTCAAAAATGTCTAATTGGCTTTTGTGTTAACCCTTTATGGCATTTATTTCATTATTGTAGCTGTTGGTTTTCCCAATAAAGAATAATAAAATAAAGTATGTGATTCAGAACACGTTTTGCGCGAAATAAATATAACACAAAATGTGTGCAGCAAATGTTGCATATAAAGCTTTTCTATAAAGCCCCACATCGTTGTATAAGTGTCGCGGTCGCATCACGTCGCGGCTGCGAGGGAGTGGCGCTGTTATGAATTTATAATAGTTGCAGCTTAATTGAGATACTTTAACACTTCCATTCCGGGACGGGGTATAACTTAACCCCAAAAATATTATTTTTAAAACTACATTTATTTATTTATAATATAATATATAATAATTAAAGAATACATTGAGCTGGTATTTTTTATAATCCTCATAAGTATCCCATAGAATACAACACCAAAAAAAATTTAATCATAATCTGTAGTAAGACAGTCAAAAGTAGAAAAAAAAATTTTTTTCCATAGACAATAGGCAATACGATGCGGTAACTTCATTCTGGTTGCAAAGCTTCTGTCAGTCAGATGCTTGTGAGTTATGAGACGTCAAAAACTACAATTTTGTACATCAGAACTAACACTTTAGCAAACTCTGTAATCTCCAGACTACACTCATTAGGGAATGAATATGTGGAGATGGTCGACATTTTTGCTGATAGCATAACTGTGTATAGGACTAAATTGAAACAATTCTTTATGTTTCAACTAAATGGTAATGTATAAATAAATTTTTCTTCTTCCTGTTTAAACTTCTCTTTTTAATTTACACAAATCTATTATATGTACTTGAATCTTTTTAACTGCAATCTAAATTTACACAAGTCTATTATATGTTACTGAATCTTTTTCAATGTATATCTGTCTTATGTAATTTTTTAAAGCCAAAAAGAACGTTAAATAAATAAATAAATAAAATAAAAAAATTATTATAAAATGACGACAAATTTCATAGAATCTTGTTCACATTGTACAAGAAATATAATTAAAAATATTATAGGACATTTTCAAATCGTTATACTTCATTAAAATGCAAATTTTACTGGGGTCACGTGTATACCCCGCTGCGGTCCCCGATCTTATTTCGATATTCCGGTACCCGAAGGTTAAACCTGCGTTCTGCATCTTGCGGCTCGCGGATGCTGTCCTATCAGAAAATGGCTTCAATCGGCTTCTTCTACATTCACCGCGTGTAGCTGGATAAAGATAAAACTTTTTCAATTTAGTTCAGTTCATTAGTTAGGTTCAGTTTATTCAGTTCATCAAAATATTTTATTAATAAAAGATGTTTTAGACATGCTGGAGGTGAAATTTTATATGCGACAGAAGTCTTCATATCATGGTTTTAACTTTTTTACCGCCTCTGGCGAAATCCTTCTGATCCGAAATCCTCGTAACTGTGAAACTCGATAGATGTCGCCACTTCACTGAATAAAGTCCGTCTCTTTGCCGGCTTAGAACAGGGAACTGTAATCTGCAGATATCTCTCTAGTTGTCGGTTCTTGCGGCTGGCTCGTTTCGCAATTCCTCCCGTTCAAATAGTTCTGTATTTTGTTGAAATTTGGCTGCTGTTTATGCTGCGAGAAATGAGTATTTTATCCTTACCAAATGAGTATAACTTGTAACGCGCGAACATGCCAATTTTTTTATATAGTAGATTGATACTGTTATTAAATAATAAAAAAATCTCTTAAAATCAAACAATCACATTAACACCAGGACTTGGGAAAATCACAAGATAAAACGAACCCAGAATCCTCAAGGTGAGAAGCCAATGTCATGCCCAAAGGACTGAGAAGGTTACCGTATTATATTTCTAATGATTTTGTAACTCGAAAAAATTAAAAAAAAACCTTAAACTAAATCAAACAAAATTTCAAGAATAGATATCAAAATTGTCCGATCCTCAGTAATGACGGACCGACTTGGATGGCAAAACATGAGAACCAAAACATTTTATTGGAAGATATCCTTCCTCGTTTAACTCTTTATTGATTCTGATGTCACATAGAAAACTCAAGAGGTGCTAGATGGCGCCGTCCGTCGAAATCCGCCAATAATCAAAATGATTTGGGCGCCATTCGCTAGATGACGCTTGAATACCTTCTACATCAGGCGTCTATTTATCTTATTAGTTATATTTAATAGTGTTCACATTTTCTCGTTTCGGTTGTGATTCTCAGTAGCAACCAAGTACATTTTTTAGTGTTTCCTCAGCATCACTATGAACTCCCAAGTCACCTGCTTCCTGCTGCTGGTCGCCATGACGGCCACCATGACGGCCGTGAGCGGGCAGACCTTCCAGTACTCCCGCGGCTGGACCAACGGGAAGAGGAACGGCATCAACAGCGGCAACGGCGTCTACGAGCTCAGCCTGATCGACAAGCTGCTCGCCAACCCCTGCCAACTGGAGAAGCTGCGGTACATTCTTCAGGGAAAGCCCCTCAACGAAAAGGTAAATGCATGTGTACTGACATTATCGATGCATTTTTTAAATAATTTTATTGTAAAGAGATAATTAATTCTACATGAATTCGAATACTATTATTCGAAACGAAATCATGTTTATAAGGCTTTGGGGTTGTTCATTATAAATTAAATTAAACACAATTTGATAACATTTTTATTTATATTGCAACTTCATGTTGGATATTGGATGTTTTCTAATATACAATATGAACGTTGCAAAAAGGGTATCTGAGATTTTTAAAATCAATTTTATTATTATTATTATTAAGCTGATAGGCCCATATCACTGTCTCTCATTTGAATATCCAGCCTATTCTTAAATTGATTGACACTGGCTGCAGACACAACGCCCTCAGGCAAACTGTTCCACATATTGACCACTCTATTGCTTAATGCATGCTTTCTTGGGTTACACGAGAACCGAGACTTGTTCAACTTCAGGTGATGTCCTCGAAGGCCCACATTAGTGTTTAATGCAAACATATCTGTCATATTAGGAATATTGTAGTAGCCTGATAGAATCTTGAATGTCTCGATGAGGTCACCTCTTGCTCGTCGCTCCTGAAGATTGGGCAGTTTCAAGACTCTCAGCCTTTGCGCATATTCCAGGTTTTTAAGGCTCTAGGGTAATTTTGTGGCTCGTCTCTGAACGTTTTCCAGTAAAACTATATCTTTAGAAAAATATGGATTCCAGATCTGAGAGGCACATTCGAGGAGAGGCCTCACATATGTTACAGATGAAAAAACCTTCCGGCACTGACCGCAAAAATCAAATAGGTTTCGACTGTGAATAAAAGCAAGTTTTCTAAGTTTTTGAAGGGCGACCATTTTGTTTCAAAATGGCTGATCAAGTGGATTTCGACCGTGCGTGAATGTGAGCTTTTCACTTGTTTCTCCAGGTCCAATACAAGCGTTAAAATACATTATTACCTACTTATCTTACTTGATTATCTTCTTTTTAAATGATGAAATCTGATAATTTATGGATACTGTTATCCCATCCACAAAATCCATTATATTCCATACATAGTGGCTTCGAGATCTTCTGGTAGTGATAAAAAAAAGTGCATTGAAATTTTTCGAATGCATCCTGGTGCATCTACAGAAGCAGTATCGTGTGTAGGTCCCTCTTATTTTCTGTTCACTGATTTTTATAGCTTAATGTAGGTATACGATAATATTAGTAAGAGTTATAGTAAATTATGTTATAGAATAGAAACTAGAACTGTACTTTTAAAATATGTACCTACATACATAAATCGACCTTAATAAAAGATTTGAGATACATATTTGAGTGGCTACATCTAGTAAAGAGGAAGTTTCAAATTACAGAGAGGCTTACAAGGAAATGGCAAAATATTTTGAAAATCAGAAAACGTATTGAAACGAAATTGACGTTCAATAAGGATATTCGAATGAAAACATATAGTTTTCTCGTGAACTCAAGGTTTTTATTGAAAAAAATGTCATTCTTAGAAATCGTCATAATATATGTTATCATGTTTTTTTAAATTATATTATTTCATATTCAAATGTTCACAAAATATTCATACTTTTACTTTAATGTCACTCCAGGACCATCTATTAGGGTCATTAATGACCTGTTACGGTCTGTTTGTTAAAAATAAAAATAAAATTTATTTTGTAATAATTATACAATTATTAATTAATTGATTAATATAATTAACTTGACTGTTCCAGTTGATGGTGCCCTGCGAGCTCCTGAGCATGGGCGCGTCGGAGAACGAGCCCGACAACTCGGGGATGCGCCTGAGAAGATCCGCCCCTGACTTCGAACCCAGGCCCCAAGAAAATCGATACAACTTTGTCTGAAGATTCGAGACGAGCGAGGAAAAATAATTACGCTATGATTAAAAATTTCGTCACGCAAACTCTCGTGTTACATTTAATTTTTAAGAGATTTTTTCAAATCCTTTGTCACGTAACTACACTAATAATGACACCGAATACGATATCCGTTGACCTTTTCATTGCGAGATTTTTTATTTTTCACGTAAATACCTGTAAATAAACACTGCAATTAAAAAAATATATTTTTTAATTATTACACTTGTATTAAATTTTGTAACAAAATATCTCTGAACATTACTTTTTAATTTAATGCGCAACATGTTTAAAATAGTTTCCGATGTATTCGAACTGATCGAATGATTTTCCTGTTTTTAACAGAATCGATAGATTACTTATTTACATTCGGCTGGGCTATCGATTTTCTTAAAGATAGTTGTGTTTATCGTTGAGATGTGATTAGGCAACATATTTTTAAATAGTTATAATATATAAATAATAATGTATTTTATATTTTACCCATGAGATTTTCTCGGCTTAAGTGGAAAATCTTTTTAGCCTTTTAACCCTGTCACCGTGTTTAACTCAATTACTGTGTTTTATAATGTGAAATATAATTCCATCGAACATTCAGAAAATATATCTTTTATTTACTTTTCCTCAACTGAAGCAAACTATTTATTAAAAAAAATGAAGTGTAGACCTTCCAAGCCAACTTTATGGACGCCACACAGCATTAGCAAGGCTGGATATTGTGGTATCGATTAAATTTTGTATGGTTTTTTGTTTCTGAATTTTTCTTAAGTAAGAATGATTTTAAAAAAGAAAATTAAAGTGATAGAAGAAGATTTATAAATAAAATAAGTGAGAATAGAACTACTAGATAATATATTATATTCTGGCCAGATTATAATATATTATAACTGACGCGGTGATGCTATTCAAAATAACGCACAATCTAGTTGATAGTCCGGAACTTCTTCAACGAATATCTTACTACATCCCAACTCGCAATAACAGACATTCACCTACTTTTGATCTCCCCGTTTGTAAGACCAACTCAAAACAAAACTCCTTTATGTACAGATCTACAAATTCATTTAACACAAACCATCACCACATTGACATTTTCAACGCAACAATAAGAAACATAAAACAAACAATATCTACACTACCTCACCCAAACTAATTCGTCCCTCTCCACTCGCTGTTAAAGTAAGTTAAAGTAAATTACTATATTCAGTGGAAAATTTGTAATTGGCGTAATTTTAAAAACCAATATTTCATATTAGTTAAGATTTTTGATTTGCTGTTAATTTTTCCCAAAATAAAATAAATAAATAGATTGCATGGGGAGGAGCAGCCAAAACAATCCTGGATCCATTGTTTAAAGCCCAAAAAGGACCGATAAGAGATATCAATACACGTATTCGTCCAACATACTATTTGTGGAGTTTAGTGTACTTGATGTATGGCAACTGTTCGTGAGATCAATCACAATTCATTACCATCAAAATCAAAACACACACTTGCTGAAACTAGAGCTCATGTAAGATAGTCGGCCCGATTCTGAAAATAACAATGTCTGGATCTTTAAGATCTTTATCCCAACACTTAATAGACGATAATAAAAATTAAAAATGTCCAGAGCGGATTTTGTAATTCTACGGCTCAAATACACTGTATTAAAAGATGATATAAGAAAGATTGTTTCTTACAAACGTATTCATTTCTTCATCCACAGCGTCCAGATGAAATATCATGGTTTAAGTTGTCATGTCCGCGTTCGGCGTTACCGCGTATTCAAATCTTCCCATCTTGACATTTTTTGACAGATATGTCTGAATCTTTAAGATCTTTATCCCAACACTTAATAGACGATAATAAAAATTAAAAATAAACGAGACATAGCTATACGTCGGTGTTTGTTTCTGTAAGTTTCTACATGAGATAGATATAGAGGGAGGGAGAAAGATGTAAATTGTTATCTTTCAAATACCAAGATGGGAAGATTTGAATACGCGGTAACGCCGAATGCGGTCATGACAATTTTAGCCATGATATTTCATCTGGACGCTGTGGATGAAGAAATTAATACGTTTGTAAGAAACAATCTTTTTTATATCATTTTTTAATACAGTGTATTTGAGCCGCAGAATTACAAAATTCACTCTGGACATTTTTAATTTTTATTATCGTCTATTAAGTGTTGGGATAAAGATCTTAAAGATCCAGACATTGTTATTTTCAGAATACGGATGAGTACCTAGGAATACCTAAAATTAGGACTACTTTTGGACATCACTGTGCATATCTTGCACCAAAACTGTACAATAAACTGAACTCAAATTTGTCAGAAATAAATAGACTGGAGCTGGAAGAAATATTCTAACACAAACTGTAATTTAGGTTTGCTTTATACTATATCTTTACGATGTTTTCTTTTCTTATATATATTTTTTCTCTTATGTATATTATTGCTTTTTACTGTATCTTAACTATATTTCTGTTTCTAATATATTTTTATTTGTAATTATTTATATTATAATAAATGCTCTTTATTTGCAAAAACAAATTTTAACTACATCAAAAAAATTGCTTTTATAGCTTTATATACTAAATCATTTCAAATTCTCTCCTAAAACATTTATATTAATAATATCATATGTAGATTATAATGTTTATTGTGTTTACTTATTTTTATTTTTTAAACAGTAGCGAAGTTAAAATGGCAATGGCGGGACATGTTGCAAGGCATGGTGCTACAAGACAGCCTCCCAGAGTTCTGAAGTGGAGACCTTGGGAGAATAAAACAGGCATCGGAAGACCTCAAAAGAGATGAGCCGAAGATATAGTGTGGGGAAAGAAATGGCTACAATTAGCAAATTACAAGGAAGGATGGAATTGTAAACAAGAGGCCTATATCCAGCAGCGGAGAGAGAAGGCTGAAGAAGAAGAAGATTAATCATTTTAATAAATCGAAAAGTTACTGAACACAAATTTATCTGCAGCACTGTTCTTTAATTTGTAGGTACTATTTCGTAGCAGAGGAGCCCGCTGCCAGTCAAAATACCGAGATCCGTGCTGCGTCATGCGTTTTGCATAATGCAGTTTTGCGTAATGCAGTTTTGAGGATATGGTCGTCTGGTCATCTGGTCTCCTCGTTACGTGATATCCCAGCCTGTGATCGCCAAACTAAAAAGTTAACGCTATAAACGTAAAAAATATATGTAGTTAACAACATTTTCACAACCGAAAATAATTATAATGGCAAAACTTATCACTCCTTCGTAGGTCGTTTTACATAATGAGCAATTTTGAATGGCAATAACAGAAAATACAATACAACAATAAACCACGTATTTATTTTACTATTTAGCGGAATCGATTTTAACGTATTTAGCGGAAATCAATATAAAATATGGTTTAGTTAACTCAGGATTTAGAGACAAGAAAATACCTTCTGCTGCTCCACATAAAATTGGTATTATTAAATTTGAATTTTTTAAAAGTTTTGCTGATTTAAAATTTTGAATTGGAACCGTAAAATGACAAACCTTCATTTCAGAAAGTCTTCCTATATTTTATTATATTCAAGAAAACATTCTTATTGTGAAATTGCAATTGCATTTTTTTCAGAACAAAGTTCTGTGAAATTTAAAACCAAATCAATTAATCAATTAGAAAGGAATATAGAAAAATCAAATCCACGAAAACATATTTGGCTGCTACCGGGATTCGAACCACGGATTTCCTCTTTTCCGCGGCAGGTCCGTTATCCAATTACGCTATGATTGATTAATTTGGTCCTATATTTTATTTAACCACGCTTATACAGGGTTATTTGGAAAACATTAATAACCTCGCCGGACTATATTAGGACCTTGATTATGAGTCGGAAATGTTCAAGCAACCAACCTAATATGAATAGTTATGGAGATATGCGACATCAAAATTTTTTTCTGACTTTTTTTTTGTTAAACGTTGAACTATCATGTCAGTAACTTATATCGAATATGAAAAAAATCATTCTCTTTAATACAAATCAAATAAAATATTAAAACCTTTGAATTCCAATTGGAAATAATTCCAAACGATGGAACGAATTAATTTTTCATATTCGATACAAGTTACTGTAATGATAGTCTAACGTTTTACAAAAAAGTCAGAAATATTGAAAAAAATGCAAACTTAGGTGTTGCATAATATCTCCAGAACTATTGATATTATTATTATTAGGTTGTTTGAACATTTTCTATTCATTATCAAGGCAGGCATCCATTTGTCAAGTTTTTGCTGCAAGCTATGATACACCCTGTATAATATAACATAAAAATTTTTAAGAAAAATGTTCACTATTTCATAAGTATAATTATAGCAGGTTGCGGTTATTAATGTTTTCCAAATAACCCATTATAATATTTAAATGTATTAAAAAGTAAAAAATTAATTATCGGGCAAAAATTTTTTGCCTCCGTCCCGATAAAAGCGTGGGCGCTTTTTCTCCAACAACACCAAATTATATAATCTGTATTATTTGGAGAGAAAGGCAAAGTGATCTCGGCCGAAAATTATTTTTTACTTTTAAGTACATTTAAATATTATACAAGCGTGGTTTTAAAAATATAATTCATGTAATATTAGTAGTTATATACTCGTAATAATATTAATATTGTTATTATTTTCCTTTGTGCAAGCATTTGTTTTTCATATAAACATATGGGAATATGAAGCAATAATATATCCACTGTTTTTATTTTTATTTTGACTATTTTATTGATTATTTTATTAGTGATAATGTAATCCTTTCATAGGGTTAGAAAACTGAAATGTGCATCGAAGACCATGGTATAATAAAATTCAAAAAATACAATAACTGCTTAAAAAACAATAATACTTTTCGAAATGTCAAAAATGAAGTGTCAGAAATACAATTTTATGAACAGTTGAATACCTACTTGTGCACCTGCAGTAGACACCTGTAGTGTTACATACTTGCTGAGTTCCTTTGGCAATATTATTACTTAGCTTTGTCATTTGCAGTATCAATATGAAACTTGTCGTTGTCTGCTCCGCGCTGTTCGTCGTCATGTTGACCAGCATGACCCCCGTAACTGGCCGGACCAAACCCATGGTCACTAAGGAAGAACGGGCATGTCTGGATAGGTTGATGAAAGACATAGTGGATGGAATACCCTACGATAAGCTGGTAATATCTTTTGTAAGACTGTAATGGTATATGGCACTGTGTAAAAAAATTAAATAAATATATATTACATTTCCAGCGGTTTTGTGTAATAGGAAATCACAGCCCGCGTTTAAAAAGATTCTTCGAAGAAGCTACACCTTGGGCTCGGGATATTAAAGAAAATTTTGATGGAATTATCGAGGACTAGACAAATACTTGAAAGATTATGAGTATTGTGTAAAACTTGTTTTGTAAATTAGTTGTTCAATAATAAATAATTTATTATAACAGTAACAAATGTGTATAAACAAGATGTGCATAATGTGAAACATCTACTCCGTACTTTTGGGGAAGGTTGAAGTTGTGAATTAAGCTTCGGAAGGAAAGGAAAATGTACAAGTAAATAGGTAAGTAAGTAAAATATAAAACAATTGAGGCGCAGCACAGGTCCGCCAGATGCTATGGCAGAGACCCGACTGGCCTGTGGCGTCACCTGTCTTCCTGGAACGATTTCCTTTGTTCCCGTTTGTTTACGGGAGCGGCGGTTTGTTTACATTAATGTTAACAAAACTGTTATGGCTGGGTCGGCCAGCAGATACACGGTTGCGCAGGTAAAGTCACATATTTAATACAGGTGCTCAAAGATGATGCCACCGCTAATAATTAAATCGTTTTCTTATTGAAGTCTATTTCTTTTGTTAGTCATTATGTATTTATTGTTACGGACAGGGCGGAAAAAGGCCTGTTTCTACCGTCAGGCGGCAGAATTATTAAATTCTGCAGTGGCATGTTCACGTCACATGAAGGGTAGACATCTCTGTAGTACAGACCGAGTGGGAACGGGATTGCGTTCTCAGAAGGGCCCTTTTAAGTACTGCCGTCCGGTCACCTCGGCTAAGTTAGTTAGTTATAAATTTACTGTTACGGACAGGGCGGAAAAATACCTGTTTCTACCGTCAGGCGGCAGAATTATTAAATTCTGCAGTGGCATGTTCACGTCACATGAAGGGTAGACATCTCTGTAGTACAGACAGAGGGGCCCTTTTCAGTTCTGCCGTCCGGTCACCTCGGCTCGGTCGGGAGTCAGTACCGTGCCGGACCTGCGCGCGGAGTCAGGCCGCGGCGTTCGCACTTAGGCCCGGTTGTTTCAAGATCGATCAAAGTAAGCGGTCGATTAAAGCATAGATTTTTACGAAAACGGATAGTTTGATTGGTGGAGAACGTAAAAATCTACGCTTTAAAAGAACGCTTACTTTAATCCAACTTGAAACATCTGGCCCTTAGTAGGATCGGGGGCGGCCGGCCGCGGCGACTGCACGGGCGATGCGAAGGCGAGAGATTAGGCTCTCCATAAAATTACGCTCCGCTTCTGAAATGGAAATGCGTTATACAATGTGATCCAAAATGTGTCATTTTCACTGATGAAATATTGTGCTGTAAATATCTATAAAGTCTTAATTTTCAGATTTTTTGAAATTTCAGAATTTTCCAAATTTGAATTGAATTTCAGGGATTTATGGCGGAATTGTATCATAGTTGTGTGTAACAAAGAGTGTCACAGTTTGCGGGAGGTAATTGTATTTCCGCGCAAAGGCGCATGATTACCCTGTTATCAGAACAGATATTTGTTTTGACAAGTAAGAGTAAGATTATCCTAAACAAATTACAGTTGTCGGTAATACTTGGTACATTTACATGACATAATCATATAATGACATAAGTAAATTCACACACATACACATATACTACACGACTTAAGCAGTTGTCGGTAGTTAACATGATACACACTTTCAGTTGTCGATAGTTTAACACAAACTACATGACATAATCATTTGTCAGTAGCTGATATGGTAGAATTTAAATTTTTTATGACAAGATCAAAAATCGAAATATTTCCGAATATTTCTCAAATGAATAAACAGCATCTGTAATAGTCTGAGAGAACCAATATGATGGCCCTAAAAAAGGCCCCTAGACCGCGCACTCTATGTGAGCGGCAGGTGAGCAGCGCCAGGCGCTCGCGGTCGGGCCCCGTACTAAAATGTGCAAAATCGCTAAAAATTAAATAACTACCGCTAGAGGTGTCCGATCTTAATAAATCTTTGTGCCATGGTCCTTGAGTTAATAACTATCTGGGGAATATACATACACATATGTGGAAACATTTTTTGACTAAGCTGTGACTTACAGAAGTGTTTGTAATATTAAAAGGTGTGCTGCGACGCACTCTATATGATGGTTATAAAAAAGTTTTTTATACGTTAAAGGAAATTTATAAAAAAATAATTTGTTGGAAAAATTGAGGCCGCCGGCCCATATATTTGAGAGGTATTTTTCTGTTAGTTCAAAAATAATGTCTCTTTCGTCCCACGAATTATGCCAGGCTATTTAAAGAGGCACGGCTCATGTAATGGTATAATAAGTCTTCCAGGGGAGGCGCGTATAAATTTTAATTAATTATAAAATGTAATATTGTTGGTAGAATCAGTAAGAAAATTTCATCCTAAAATGTATGGGAAAATGAAACTGTTCTGATTGGTCGAAGTCGGCCACCTCGAATTTGTCGGGAGGTATAAATATTGCCCATAGGCGAGCAGGGCCTCACTCTGCTGTAGACGCCGTGGTGACCACTTCTCCTGCGTTTCATTTCTACGCCCGACTTCCTTTGGCGTTCTCTGGACTTGGAGTTTCTTCTGCTTGCTGCGTGGACTTTTTGGATTAGCTGAGAATTTCTGCGCAGCGATCCTGGATTTCAAACGCCTTGTTTAAGGCGAATTATCTTGCGCCCAGTCTTCTGCTCTCGCCTTTTTGGTTGAGCGCAGTTTGGTACTTCGATATACGAGGCGAATCTTCCCGGCGCTCTGCTTCTGGCGAGCACGGTGAGGTATTCGGTGTACGAGCACGTGCTTTGCGGATACCCTTTTAAGGCGAAGCGAGGCACTTTAGTGCTCTGGTGCACACTTCCTCGTTCTAATATTGATTTCTTTCAGGCTGCCAGCACGGTGCGCCCGCACTGTGTTTTTTTGGCTTGAATTGTCTTTTGCACTGATTAAGATATACATGTATTACCTATTTTCAAAATAATTAATAAAATTTACCGAAAAAAAAACGCAAAATCAAACGTCTAGAAACATGACTTGAATTTTAATGTTGTTAATATTCAAGTCAAATTTCACTAGGCCTTCTTGTCTTCGTGGCTCGAGACTGTGGTACTTGCATTTTCTCAGCAGTTGTTCTTGGTGAATGAGCAAAGGAAATTCTCCTGTTAGGGACGCTTATAAATATTATCATGGAACATGTCCTTAGAAAACAAATAAAAACACTGGAAATTAATTAGCGATCTATTAATTAGTAATTAATCATTTATCAAGACAAATAGAAATGAGCTGGGCTGCTTTTGTTGGCAAACTCAAACATATTTTCGGGAACAAAGAGATCCCAATTAGCCTAAAAAGAAAAGCCTTTGAATCGTGCATACTGCCAGTGATGACCTATAGAGTGGAGATAATAGCCCCTACAAAGAAGAGTGTAGAAAAGCTCCAACTGCTTGGAGTAAGTCTAAGAAATAGTTAATAAATTATACAATTAGGCTCAAAACCAGAGTAGAGGATATCATGGATCGTGTAGCGAAGTTGAAAGGACAAATGAACAGGGTATGTTGCAAGGCAAGATGCCACAAGATGGACTCCTAGAGTTGTGAAGAGGACAACTTGGGAGAATAAAAGAGGCATCGGAAGACCTCAAAAGAGATGCGCCGACGATATAGCCGCCGTAGGGGGAAAGAAATGGCTACAATTAGCAAATTATAAGGAAGGATGGAAGGGTATGGAAGAAGCCTATATCCAGCAGTAGAGAGATGAAGGCTGAAGAAGAAAATTAATCATTTTAACAAATCGAAAAAGTTACTGAACACAAATTTATCTGCAGCACTGTTCTGTAATTTGTAGGTACTATTTCGTAGCAGAGGAGCGCTCGGCCAGTCAAAATACCGAGATCCGTGCTGCGTCATGCGTTTTGCGTAATGCAGTTTTGAGGATACGGTCGTCTGGTCATCTGGTCTCCTCGTTACGTGATATCCCAGCCTGTGACCGCCAAACTAAAAAGTTAACGCTATAAACGTAAAAAATATATGTAGTTAACAACATTTTCACAACCGAAAATAATTATAATGGCAAAACTTATCACTTCTTCGTAGGTCGTTTTACATAATGAGCAATTTTTAATGGCAATAACAGAAAATACAATACAACAATAAACCACGTATTTATTTTACTATTTAGCGGAATCGATTTAAACGTATTTAGCGGAAATCGATATTAAATATGGTTTAGTTAACTCGCGATTTAGAGAGACAAAAATAACGTTCTGCTGCTCCACATAAAATTGGTAATTTTAAATTAGAATTTATTTGCGTTTTTAAAATTTTTGCTGATTTAAAATTTTGAATTGGAACCGTAAAATGACAAACCTTCATTTCAGAAAGTCTTCCTATATTTTATTATATTCAAGAAAACATTCTTATTGTGAAATTGCAATTGCATTTTTTTCAGAACAAAGTTCTGTGAAATTTAAAACCAAATCAATTAGAAAGGAATATAGAAAAATCAAATCCACGAAAACATATTTGGCTGCTACCGGGATTCGAACCACGGATTACCTCTTTTCCGCGGCAGGTCCGTTATCCAATTACGCTATGATTGATTAATTTGGTCCTATATTTTATTTAACCACGCTTATACAGGGTTATTTGGAAAAAAATAATAACCTCGCAGGACTATATTAGGACCTTGATTATGAGTCGGAAATGTTCAAGCAACCAACCTAATATGAATAGTTATGGAGATATGCGACATCAAAAATTTTTTCTGACTTTTTTTTTGTTAAACGTTGAACTATCATGTCAGTAACTTATATCGAATATAAAAAAAATCATTCTCTTTAATACAAATCAAATAAAATATTAAAACCTTTGAATTCCAATTGGAAATAATTCCAAACGATGGAACGAATTAATTTTTCATATTCGATACAAGTTACTGTAATGATAGTCTAACGTTTTACAAAAAAGTCAGAAATATTGAAAAAATGCAAACTTAGGTTTTGCATAATATCTCCATAACTATTGATATTATTATTATTAGGTTGTTTGAACATTTTCTATTGATTATCAAGGCAGGCATCCATTTGTCAAGTTTTTTCTGCAAGCTATGATACACCCTGTATAATGTAACATAAAAATTGTTAAGAAAAATGTTCACTATTTCATAAGTATAATTATAGCAGGTTGCGGTTATTAATGTTTTCCAAATAACCCATTATAATATTTAAATGTATTAAAAAGTAAAAAATTAATTATCGGGCAAAAATTTTTTGCCTCCGTCCCGATAAAAGCGTGGGCGCTTTTTCTCCAACAACACCAAATTATATAATCTGTATTATTTGGAGAGTAAGGCATAGTGATCTCGGCCGAAAATTATTTTTTACTTTTAAGTACATTTAAATATTATACAAGCGTGGTTTTAAAAATATAATTCATGTAATATTAATAGTTATATACTCGTAATAATATATATATTGTTATTATTTTCCTTTGTGCAAGCATTTGTTTTTCATATAAACATATGGGAATATGAAGCAATAATATATCCACTGTTTTTATTTTTATTTTGACTATTTTATTGATTATTTTATTAGTGATAATGTAATCCTTTCATAGGGTTAGAAAACTGAAATGCGCATCGAAGACCATGGTATAATAAAATTCAAAAAATACAATAACTGCTTAAAAAACAATAATACTTTTCGAAGTGTCAAAAATGAAGTGTCAGAAATACAATTTTACGAACAGTTGAATACCTACTTGTGCACCTGCAGTAGACACCTGTAGTGTTACATACTTGCTGAGTTCCTTTGGCAATATTATTACTTAGCTTTGTCATTTGCAGTATCAATATGAAACGTGTCGTTGTCTGCTCCGCGCTGTTCGTCGTCATGTTGACCAGCATGACCCCCGTAACTGGCCGGACCAAACCCATGGTCACTAAGGAAGAACGGGCCTGTCTGGATAGGTTGATGAAAGACATAGTGGATGGAATACCCTACGATAAGCTGGTAATATCTTTTGTAAGACTGTAATGGTATATGGCACTGTGTAAAAAAATTAAATAAATTTATATTACATTTCCAGCGGTTTTGTGTAATAGGAAATCACAGCCCGCGTTTAAAAAGATTCTTCGAAGAAGCTGCACCTCGGGCTCGGGATATTAAAGAAAATTTTGATGGAATTATCGAGGACTAGACAAATACTTGAAAGATTATGAGTATTGTGTAAAACTTGTTTTGTAAATTAGTTGTTCAGTAATAAATAAATTATTATAACAGTAACAAATGTGTATAAACAAGATGTGCATAATGTGAAACATCTACTCCGTACTTTTGGGGAAGGTTGAAGTTGTGAATTAAGCTTCGGAAGGAAAGGAAAATGTACAAGTAAATAGGTAAGTAAGTAAAATATAAAACAATTGAGGCGCAGCACAGGTCCGCCAGATGCTATGGCAGAGACCCGACTGGCCTGTGGCGTCACCTGTCTTCCTGGAACGATTTCCTTTGTTCCCGTTTGTTTACGGGAGCGGCGGTTTGTTTACATTAATGTTAACAAAACTGTAATGGCTGGGTCGGCCAGCAGATACACGGTTGCGCAGGTAAAGTCACTTATTTAAAACAGGTGCTCTGTTGGTAAAGATGATGCTACCGCTAATAATCAAATCGTTTTCTTATTGAAGCGTATTTCTTTTCTTAGTCATTATATATTTACTGTTACGGACAGGGCGGAAAAAGACCTGTTTCTACCGTCAGGCGGCATGACATGTCATGACATGAAGGGTAGACATCTCTGTAGTACAGACAGAGTGGGAACGGAGATTGCGTTCCCAGAAGGGCCCTTTTCAGTACTGCCGTCCGGTCACCTCAGCTCGGTGGGGAGTCAGTACCGTGCCGGACTTGCGCGCGGAGTCGGGCCGCGGCGTTCGCACTTGGTCGGATCGGGGTCGGCCGACCGCGGCAACTGAACGGGCGATGCGAAGGCGAGAGATTAGGCTATCGATAAAATTGGAACTGTGTTATATAATGTGATCCAAAACGTGTCATTTTCACTGATGATATATTGTGCTGAAAATATCTCTAAAATCTTAATTTTCAAATTTGTTGAAATTTCAGAATGCTCCAAATTTTAGAATTCTTATTGAATTTCAGAGATTTATGGTGAAATTGTTTCATAGTTGTGTGTAAAAAAGAGTGTCATATTTTACTGTTAAATAAAAGAGAGGGAGTGGGAGACGATTGTATTTTCGCGCGAAGGCGCATGATTACTCTGTTATCATAACAGATATTTGGTTTGACAAGTAACAGTAAGATTATTCCAAACAAATTACATGACATAAACAGTTGTCAGTAATACTTGGTACATTTACATGACATAATCAGTTGTCAGTAAATTCACACACATACACATATACTACACGACATAAGCGTTGTCGGTAGTTAACATGATACACACTTTCAGTTGTCGATAGTTAAAAAACAAACTACATGACATAATCAGTTGTCAGTAGCTCATATGGTAAAATTCACATTTTTTACGACAAGATCAAAAATCGAAAAATTTCTGAATATTTCTCAAATGAGTAAACAGCATCTGTAATAGTCTGAGAGAACCAATATGATGGCCCTAAAAAGGCCCCTAGACCGCGCACTCTATGTGAGCGGCAGGTGAGCAGCGCTAGACGCTCGCGGTCGGGCCCCGTACTAAAATGTGCAAAATCACTAAAAATTAAATAACTACCGCTAGAGGTGTCCGATCTTGATAAATCTTTGTGCCATGGTCCTTGAGTTAATAACTATCTGGGGAATATACATACACATATGTGGAAACATTTTTTGACTAAGCTGTGACTTACAGAAGTGTTTGTAATATTAAAAGGTGTGCTGCGACGCACTCTATATGATGGTTATAAAAAAGTTTTTTATACGTTAAAGGAAATTTATAAAAAAATAATTTGTTGGAAAAATTGAGGCCGCCGGCCCATATATTTGAGAGGTATTTTTCTGTTAGTTCAAAAATAATGTCTCTTTCGTCCCACGAATTATGCCAGGCTATTTAAAGAGGCACGGCTCATGTAATGGTATAATAAGTCTTCCAGGGGAGGCGCGTATAAATTTTAATTAATTATAAAATGTAATATTGTTGGTAGAATCAGTAAGAAAATTTCATCCTAAAATGTATGGGAAAATGAAACTGTTCTGATTGGTCGAAGTCGGCCACCTCGAATTTGTCGGGAGGTATAAATATTGCCCATAGGCGAGCAGGGCCTCACTCTGCTGTAGACGCCGTGGTGACCACTTCTCCTGCGTTTCATTTCTACGCCCGACTTCCTTTGGCGTTCTCTGGACTTGGAGTTTCTTCTGCTTGCTGCGTGGACTTTTTGGATTAGCTGAGAATTTCTGCGCAGCGATCCTGGATTTCAAACGCCTTGTTTAAGGCGAATTATCTTGCGCCCAGTCTTCTGCTCTCGCCTTTTTGGTTGAGCGCAGTTTGGTACTTCGATATACGAGGCGAATCTTCCCGGCGCTCTGCTTCTGGCGAGCACGGTGAGGTATTCGGTGTACGAGCACGTGCTTTGCGGATACCCTTTTAAGGCGAAGCGAGGCACTTTAGTGCTCTGGTGCACACTTCCTCGTTCTAATATTGATTTCTTTCAGGCTGCCAGCACGGTGCGCCCGCACTGTGTTTTTTTGGCTTGAATTGTCTTTTGCACTGATTAAGATATACATGTATTACCTATTTTCAAAATAATGAAAAAAATTTACCGAAAAAACAATGCAAAATCAAACGTCTAGAAACATGACTTGAATTTTAATGTTGTTAATATTCAAGTCAAATTTCACTAGGCCTTCTTGTCTTTGTGGCTCGTGACTGTGGTACTTGCATTTTCTCAGCAGTTGTTCGTGGTGAATGAGCAAAGAAAATTCTCCTGTTAGGGACGTTTATAAATATTATCACGGAACATGTCCTTAGGAAACAAATAAAAACACTGGAAATTAATTAGCGATCTATTAATTAGTGATTAATCATTTATCAAGACAAATAGAAATAAGCTGGGCTGCTTTTGTTGGCAAACTCAAACATATTTTCGGGAACAAAGAGATCCCAATTAGCCCAAAAAGAAAAGCCTTTGAATCGTGCATACTGCCAGTGATGACCTATAGAGTGGAGATAATAGCCCCTACAAAGAAGAGTGTAGAAAAGCTCCAACTGCTTGGAGTAAGTCTAAGAAATAGTTAATAAATTATACAATTAGGCTCAAAACCAGAGTAGAGGATATCATGGATCGTGTAGCGAAGTTGAAAGGACAAATGAACAGGGTATGTTGCAAGGCAAGATGCCACAAGATGGACTCCTAGAGTTGTGAAGAGGACAACTTGGGAGAATAAAAGAGGCATCGGAAGACCTCAAAAGACATGCGCCGACGATATAGCCGCTGTGGGGGGAAAGAAATGGCTACAATTAGAAAATTATAAGGAAGGATGGAAGGATATGGAAGAGGCCTATATCCAGCAGTAGAGAGATGAAGGCTGAAGAAGAAGATTAATCATTTTAACAAATCGAAAAAGTTACTGAACACAAATTTATCTGCAGCACTGTTCTTTAATTTATAGGTATAATTTCGTAGCAAAGGAGCGCTCGGTCAGTCAAAATACCGAGATCCGTGATGCGTCATGCGTTTTGCGTAATGCAGTTTTGAGGATATGGTCGTCTGGTCATCTGGTCTCCTCGTTACGTGGTATCCCAGCCTGTGATCGCCAAATTAAAAAGTTAACGCTATAAACGTAAGAAAATATGTAGTTAACAACATTTTCACAACCGAAAATAATTATAATGGCAAAACTTATCACTTCTTCGTAGGTCGTTTTACATAATGAGCAATTTTGAATGGCAATAACAGAAAATACAATACCACAATAAACTACGTACTTAGCGGAAATCGATATAAAAGGCGGTTTAGTTAACTCGCGATTCAGAGAGAAGAAAACAACGTCCTGCTGCTCAACATAAAATTGGTAATATTATATTTGAATTTATTTGCGTTTTAAAAACTTTTGGCCAGTATGAATCTGTCAAAGCGAGCAAGACTAGCGGTACATAATGGCGTTCTAGTGCCAACTCTGATGTATGGAAGTAAAGCCAGGAGTTGGCAAAGAAGGAATGAAAGTAGACTGAATGCGGTGACAAATACGCTTGTGTGTAAAATCTTTGGTCGATAGAGCGAGGAATGAACAAAGCAGAAGTGAATGTAATGCTGTCTGTATTGTGGTAGATATAATAAAGAAAGGAGTGCTGAGAAGGTTTCGTCATGTAGAACGTATTGTAACGATATTGGCCTATTCAAATAGACATTGCTGAAAAATTATACGAAAATATCTATCTGCTAAAAGCTCATGATGAGGAGAAGCTCCGCAATTCATAAATACTCTATAATTAAATATTTGCCGGGTAAGTAGGTGCAGACGAGCCTTTATTATTTCTGCGCGCGCGCGTGTAACGCATGCTTTATTTTATTTTGACTAAACGAGCCAACCAAAGACGGTTGCCGGCGAAGCGGAGTGAACCAATGAAAAACATCCTAGGTGACATCATCGCTGGATGGGAGATGATTCAGAGACTAGGGGTATTACAGTGGGATGGTGAAATGGCGAGAAATTTTGACTATATAAGCCATACAAATTCGAGGAACGGCCTTGAGTATTCAGCATCAACGTCGGCCGGAGGCCCTTGTGGAGAGAGGTCCGAAATACCATCAGTGGGGCAGAGAGGCGGTAACACTCATAGATACAGCTAAGAATTTCCAATATTATTTATTTCTATTGCCTTTTATGTGTATTCAATTTGGAGCTCTTTTGGATCGTAACAAATTTTGATACATGCTGTGATTTGTTTCGTTACGTATTTTGGACCTAGGGATAATTATTACTATACGCGCATCAGATTTAATATATAATAAATCGTAAATTTGCGGCTATGATAATCCAGCCGGCGATCTTTCATAATACTTATGTAATTTTCAAATACGTCGCGGCCCAAACGGACAATCATTTAAATTGATATCCATGTATTACCAAAGATATAAACGCTTTAAAATGGATTATTTTTACTATCGAAGTGTGTTTATTTTGTGGGACTTCGCGATTGCTTGTCTGATCTTGATTCAATTTGTACGAGAGTTTCTTCCAAACGGATGTATCTTTATGCAAAGGAATTTTATGTTATCTGTACTGGCGATTGAATACACGGGTTACCGTGTGATTTGTCTAGTAGCAATATGATAATTATTGTATTGCATAAGTGGTGTGCAATCCGGTCTCTAGCTAAGGATCACATTTATATTATCTATTACGGTTAATTATTTATACTATCTAAATGTATTATTTTGGGAGTATTTGAGATCGGGATTTGGAGCTGGCGGAGTTTTTATAATAACGAGCAGCATTCTCGATAGAAGGAAAGTGAAGGGCTGCACAGGCGCTGGTAATTGCTTAATTTTGGAGAGAACCCGTAATATGATTTCGGATCAGGATGCCATCTCAGAAGCAGACCAACTACAGAAATAAGATAAGAACCTTTAATATTATTTATTCTTGATGTTTTCTTATGTGTATCAAATGGAATGTTCGTGCTACATAATTTATCATTGTCATATAATCACTATTCATTTCATTACGTGGGTTCAGAGTTCGACGGTAACGGACGCGGTAACAAATTGGTACTGATGTCGGGATGTAACGTCGGGATTATATCGTAATTATCTTTAGGATAGAAGATATAAGAAGAAGATAGGAGGTCATTATACGTGCGTTCTGCATTTCAATCGTATTACTAACATATAGAAATATACATTATTGCGTTTTACAAATTGAATATGATCGCGGGAAATAGGCATTTCGTCCGGTTATGCAATATTAACTTCCAACGTAGCATAATGAGATCTTATTACCGGTGCTAGACTTTCAAGGTTAGGTACGCGGGGATTATAAATGGGATAATAAACGAGAACCGAATGGGGAGTTCGTCTCCTCTTGGTCAGGGGGCGAGAAGCCGTTACGTCTTTCACGCCCCGTGATCTGGGAGGCTGAATTTCGATTGTGATAAAGATGAAGTTAGATTTACTCGCGTGCCATAAGCAACTATACATAAGACAGGGTCGAATGTCGGAGCGCGCGCTCTCGGTTATGGAGGCTGATTAGAGTGGGAGATATCTTAGATTTGGGACTAGGTAAGACTATCTTAACTGTATCTACCCGGTTAAGACAGGGTTTTAAAGCCAAGAACTACGGGATAGTCTGAAGGTTCTGAAGCGGCGACCCTCAAAGATCTAAGGGGAAGAACCTCTCACGTCTTTTCAGGCCCCTTGGTGCGACGAGCTCGGGCTCTGGTTATGAATGTATGTGAATGTATTAACTCCGTACTCAAGGACCAGATAGGACGTTCCTCATGAACGAGAAATTATAAGATGCAGGTAGCAGTTCGACAATCAATACTTATGCTCGGGACCGCTTTAATGAACGAGATAGGACGTTCATCATGAACGAGAAACTGCGGGAAGCAGTCAGCAGTTTAACAATCAACGTTTATGATCGGGACCGCATCCAGGAGCGCGATGACATTACTAACACCATCATACTCATCATTCACCACCTTTTTCTAACTTGCTGTATACAGAAACCTCTCGAGGTTCTCCCTTCCCGGCCAGCGAGCAACATATCAGGAATTTCACAATCAACTGTAATAATCATGCTGTAATACCATCATTTTAATATCTCTAGTCAATAAGACTACACCGTGGGATCAATCACATCAACTATAATTGGCGATGCTAACATGGCTCTGACTGACGCACTCAGGGATGAGTCTTTTCCAGTCACCCAGTTAGTTCATTCAGCCCTTTTTCAGCAGTAAACATCATAATAATCCGGCTCATGTAGCCGCAACGTGGGATCCTCATCATTATACACCAGTCAATTTGACTGCCCCGCGGGACAATATACAAACCTTAATATCAGACGCGGGATTTCTTCCTGATATGTTTGTCGCCGGAAAGCGAGGGCTTCGGAGGATTCCAGCAAAGGCAACAGAGTCTCGGCTTGATCTTGGTCTGCAGCTTAGCATGGGTAGCTATGATTACACAGGAGTTAGCTACCGGGTACAGCGTTGCCGATGGGGCTGTATCCCCCCCCCCCCTGGAGGGGAGGAACCTAATATCTACGTAAAGTAAAATCAGAATCAACTTGACTCTTATAAAATATGACTTATGAAAGAATCGAAAATTTCGATTTACAATCACGGGTTGTGGTAAAATTAAATATCAGACAGAACCTCCCCGAGCCTCTGTTGCGCCTACTTGTTCTGAAAATATGTTTACTCTTTCCACTATATACCATGAACAGATAAATCGGGCCGAAGACCACCGAACGCGCTAGTGGTAAGCATTGTATGTATGTATTCTGGAGAACCCAGCCGTTAATTTGCATTTCGAATATAGTGTGTGTGTTTTATAAGTATAACCGTGTATTAATTGACCGGGAATTATCTAATCTGGATGTCCGACAGACCCAGTATACTATTGCATTCAAAAAAATAAGATAGAAATACATATTGCGTGTTGTTGCGCAATATTAGCGCTAAGTTCCCATTGTGTACCGTCGGTTGTATTATGTGGATACCAAGTTATACTCAGAACTCTCTAGGCTGTATTTCGCACGTGATATTTGTCAATCTAAATATTCCATGTAACCGTGACCTCGCACTCAGCCGTGGGATCCGTCCACAGGTTCTAATATGAAACATCGGTAACCAGGCGGCATCGTTCTAGGCTAAAAATCTACGTAAACATTTCTATGTTCGCGACGCCGCTACCGGATGCGAGCAAATGACGGATGCGTCCTCCACGATAGTCGATTTTGTTAGTCTGTTCAATCGATCGTCATTTTGAGTCCGGCTCAAGTTGCGCGTTAATTATGGTAGGTTAATTTCACCTCGTATGAATACAATGGCATTTCTTCTGCTACGCTCCCAAAAGTGCCTGAGCGACCGCGTCACATCGAGGAGTCCTAAATTACTATCACTAGACGATTACTGGCCAAATTATATGTTAGACTATTATATTCAATCACGTAAATAAATTTTAAGCATAGCTTTGAGCTTGCAAAAGCAGATCTCAAATAATATATTAGACTTTTAATAAATAAACTTAAAGTAAAATCGCTCCTAAAACTTATTCTTAAAGCCTTCTCTTTTAAACTTTCGATTCAAACTTCCTTCAAACTTCCAAAAAAAAAGCTTCACCTACAATACACAGTTACAGACGTGAAACGTGACATTATGAGCCAGGAAAGGATGGTTAAGAAAATATATGAGGGGAGTATTGGAGGCAACAGGAATAGAGGGCATCCGCGAAAGACCTGGAACGATCAGATACTACAAGTATTTGATGATGGCCCTGTCAAAAGCCTTAACAACCGTAGAACTTGTATGAGAAGATGTATGAATGTAGCTGAAGCAAAAATGGTGTGCTAAGATAGAAGAACATGGCCTTCTATCATCTCTATCTACACCCGTAGATAGAGATGAAATGGGGTAATAGTAAGTTAGTTAGTTAGTTTTAGAATTGGAACCGTAAAATGACAAAACTTCACTTTTCACACACTCTTTGTTTCAAATTCCTATACTTTATTTTACCACGCTATTAGCTTTTGTTTGTCTGGACGGAATTTTATAAACGATATTTCATGCGCTTCTCAATTTCCGATCGAGCTAAAATTTTGCACACGGACGCATTCTCCATGACAATATATAAATCAATAGATACATTAATTAATTAATTAACCCATCATAAATAATTAATTAAAATTTTATATGTGAAATTTATAAATTTAACACAAAAAGATGGCGCTAGTTTCCTACCGAAGTGATTTTGTAAGTGGAAAATTATATTACATCAAAAATATGTTTGTTAACCACGCTTATACAGTAAAAACCTTCGAATTTCTGCAGGGTTTTTATCATTTTCTTTAACTTGTATTGAAACGAAAGAATTTTTTTATATTCATACAAGTTACTGTAAAGATAGTCAAACGTTTTACAAAAAAGTCATAAATATTGAAAAAAGAAAAGCAAACTTTGATGTCGCATTTCTCCATAACTATTGATATGGAGATGTGCGACATCACGGTTAGTTTAACATTTTCCACTCAAGATTAAAGCAAGTTGCGGTTATTTATGTTTTCATGCGAGGTTATTTTTGTTTTCCAAACAACCCATTATAATATTTAAATTTATATAATATTATATATAATAATCTATACCTAGAAAACTCAATGTCTGTCTGTCTGTCTGTCTGTTCTCTATACAAATCCACACTGTTTGTCCGATTCGATTCAAATTTTGCATACTTATGCTTGGCAGGTAACATAAGAAACATTTCCTCCCTATTCTCATACCTCTTCCCCTCCCCCTGACATGTTTTAGATGCAAATCTGTACCGTTTGACCGATCGAACTCAAAATTTGGAAACTTATTCTTTAGGACTCGGCGGGTAACATAGGCAACATTTTCTCCCTATTCATACCCCTTCCCCTCCCCCTGACATATTTTCGATGCAAATCTGTACCGTTTGACCGATTGGTCTCATAATTTGGAAACTTATTCTTTAGGACTCGGCGGGAAATATATGTTACATTTCCCCCTATTCTTTAAACCCTTCCCCTCCGCTTATATATTTTCGATGCAAGTTTATACCATTCGAATCGAACCTTTGTTTACCCTCACAAATTTATTTTAAACTTAATCCTTAACCCGTGCAACGCCGGGTAAGGACAGCTAGTATATAATATTATATAATATTAAAAAGTAAAAAATTATTTTTCGGGAAAAATTTTTTTACCCTCCAAATAAAAGCGTGGGCGCCTTCCCACCATCAACAACGTAATGATGTAATCTGTGTCTATATGGTATATGCGTCCACATTTGGAGAGTAAGGCAAAATGTTCTGGGCCGAAAATTTATTTTTTACTTTTTAGTACATTTAAATATTATATTAGCGTGGTTTAAAAAATATTTTTCATGATATATTAATAATTATAAATAAAATATTTATATTTTTATTATTTTCCTTTATGTAAGCATTCATTTTTCAGATAAATGTATGGGAATATGAAATCAATAATATTTCCATGGATTATTTTATTTAGATATAAAACATACAACATCTTCACAACCGCACCCAAACTAATTCAAACAATTTATCTTCCCTTCTACTCCCGTCCCACATTCCCCTCCGCTGATGACTGTATTGTACAGTTGGATACTTGGGCATCTGCAGTAGACACCTGTAGTGTTACATACTCGCTGAGTTCCTAAAGCAATATTATTTTAGCTTTGTCATTTGCAGTATCAATATGAAACTTGTCGTTGTCTGCTCCGCGCTGTTCGTCGTCATGTTGACCAGCATGACCCCCGTAACTGGCCGGACCAAACCCAAGCTCACTGAGGAGGATTGGGCCTGTCTGGATAAGTTGCTGAAAGACATATTGGATGGAAAACCCTACGATAAGCTGGTAATATCTTTTGTAAGACTGTAATGGTATATGGCACTGTGTAAAAAAAATTAAATAAATTTATATTACATTTCCAGCGGCCCTGTGGTGATCGCAGCCCGCGTTTAAAAAGGTTCATTGAAGAAGCTGCACCTTGGGCTCGGGATATTAGTGAAAATTTTGATGAAATTATCGAAGACTAGACAAATACTTGAAAGATTAAGAGCATTGTGTAAAACTTATTTTGTAAATCAATTGTTCAGTTATTAATTCACCAATTAATAAATTATTGTAACAGTAACAAATCTGTATAAAAAAGATATGCATAATGTGAAAAACCTACTCCGAAAATTCATCGACTTATTATGTACATGTACTTTTAGGTAAGGTTGACGATAAGAATTAATTTCCGGAAGGAAATGAAAATGTACAAGTAAATAGTTAAGCAAGTAAAATATAAAACACAGTGGGTCGAAACTGTAATTTGATTGACTTAGGGATCAACGTTCTTTTTTACTTTTTTTCTTTATGTGAATGGATAGAGCTCATTAACCTCATCAATAGTTGTTCCATGAAACTTTTTCCTAAACTCTATAGTTTGGGCAAAAAAATGTTTTGAATTTTTTGTATGGAGCGGATCAAATAAAATAAAATTTCTGGTAAGTGATGACAGACTCCGCTTTGAAACCTTTTTTTTCTCATACCTTGTCTAGTATACCATCATTTGATGCTATGAACATGTGTATAAAGTTACAACTCTGCCAGATAAATGGATCGAAAATATAAAAAAAAACGTATATATTAATAATCTTATTTTTTAGTTTCGTAATTTCTTTTAAGTCAAACTAAATATGAAATAGTAAGTAAAAGGACATAATAACACAAATAATCAACAAAAAATCCAACACAAGTAGACCAAAAACTAACTGAATGAACACTTAATAATACAACAGCAAAATTTACTATTTTTTTACAATTGTAGATAGGAGTTTTACGATATTTATAAAATAAAAATTAATTGTAGTACTTTTTTTATCTCTTTCTAAAATAACTTTTTTTGATTAATAAAAAAATAATACCTTATTATAAACTAATTTTTGTAAAATCACAATTAACTCATATTCTACTAACAAAATTATTCAGTATCGCTATGACTATCTTGATTATGTACGTCAATAAACTGTAATTCGGATTCTGTGGGAAAACTCACCAGAAGCTCTCTGACTCTTGGAGAGAGAACCATTACATTTTGTTTTGCCATTCGTGGTCTCAATGCGATGGAACAATTGTTTGGGAAAACGACCGACCCTCATGAACGTTCTGTTGCCATCCGATTATGTTCGAATTTACCAAAGAAACCAAAACAACAGTGGCAGCCATAAAAGCTAGCGTAACAGGAGAAATAGAAAGACTTCAGCCATCAAAAATCAGACAAATTGAAGTAAAGCATCAGTTGCTCATGACGATGATTGGCGGCAAAATAAAATTATATTTGTCAGAGACAGACATCTTTAAACACATGTTCATAGCATCAAATGATGGTAGACTAGACAAGGTATGAGAAAAAAAGGTTTCAAAGCGGGGTCAGTCACCACTTAAAAGGAATTTTATTTTATTTGATCCGCTCCGTACAAAAAATTCAAAACATTTTTTCTGCCCAAACTATAGAGTTTAGGAAAAAGTTTCATAGAACAACTTTTGAAGAGGTTAACGAGCTCTATCTATCCGAATAAAGAAAAAGTAAAAAAATAATGTTGATCCTTAGAGTATATACAATCCAGGTTGATCCCTAAGTCACTCAAATTACAGTTTCGACCCACTGTGCGCCGGTCCGCCAGATGCTATGGCAGAGACACGGCCTGTGGCGTTGCCTTTCTTCCTGGAACGACTTCCTTTGTTCCCGTTTGTTTACGGGAGCGGCGGTTTGTTCACGTTAATGTTAACAAAACGGTAATGGCTGGGTCGGCCAGCAGATACACGGCGCAAGGTTGCGCAGGCAACGACACATTTAAAACAGGTGCTCTGTTGGTACAGTAGCCGGCAAACATCTTGAAATTTTACGTCGTAGTGGGGGAAGTTTGCGCATGCACCATTCCACCAAAGAGACCCAAATTTTGTCTTCTGCGCATTCCCCCAATACGCCAAAAAAATTCAAGAAGTTTGCCGGCAACTGTAAAGATGATGCCACAGCTAATAATCAAACCGTTTTCCTATTTTTTTTTAGTTATTATATATTTACCATTAAAGAGAATGTTAGTACGCACAGTAAGAAGTGGCGAATGTTAACAACAATTTTAAAGCTTCTTTTGCTAACTCTGGATATTTTTATCTTCTCTTCATCCAGAAGACGTCAAGATGTCGTTAGCAGCTAAATCTATAAGATTTTCTTTCATCTTCATGGATGAAAATCAGTCAGTTGTACAGACATATCCAAAAAAGAATTTAGTACCCATATTTGCCCATTGACATCTTCAAAATCTAGTTCTGGAAAGTAAATTAATAGTTTATCTTCCAAATTATGCGAACTCTGTATCATGCAATGATTTGAAAACTTACTACCAACGACTGATCCGTTGCGATTTCTTCGAGAATCTTCTGAACGAAAGGGAAAGACTCGTACACTTCTTTTTCCGGTTCATTTATTTTGTAAGAGGGCGGGAGATCATAAAGAACACGATCATAAAGACCCTGCTACAAGATGGCCTCCCAGAGTTCTGAAGTGGACACCTTGGGAGAATAAAACTGGCATCGGAAGACTTCAAAAGAGATGGGCCTACGATATAGCCGCTGTGTGGGGAAAGAAATGGCTACAATTAGCAAATTACAAGGAAGGATGGAATGGTATGGAAGAGGCCTATATCCAGCAGTAGAGAGATGAAGGCTGAAGAAGAAGATTGATCATTTTGATAAACAGAAAAAGTTACAGAACAAAAATTTATCTGCAACACTGTTCTTTAATTTGTAGGTAGGTACTAGGTATTGCGTAGCAGAGGAGCGCGCTGATGATGATAAAATACCGAGATGCGTCATGTGTTTTGCGTAATGTAGTTTTGAGGATATGGTCGTCTGGTCGTCTGGTCATCTGGTCTCCTCGTTACGGTAACAATATTTTCACAACCGAAAATAATTATAATGGCAAAACTTATCACTTCTTCGTAGGTCGTTTTACATAATGAGCAATTTTTAATGGCAATAACAGAAAATATAATACAACAATAAACCACGTATTTCTTTTACTATTTAGCGGAATCGATTTAAACTTATTTAGCGGAAATCGATATAAAATATGGTTTAGTTAACTCGCGATTTAGAGAGAAGAAAATACCTTCTGCTGCTCCACATAAAATTGGTATTATTAAATTTGAATTTTTTTTAAGTTTAGCTGATTTACAATTTTGAATTGGGACCGTAAAATGACAAAATTTCATTTCAGAAAGTCATCCTATATTTTATTATATTCAAAAACACATTCTTATTGTGAAGTTGCACTTATTTTCAGAACAAAGTTCTGTGAAATTTAAAACCAAATCAATTAATCAATCAGAAAGGCATACAGAAAAATCAAATCCACGAAAAAATATTTGGCTGCTACCGGGATTCGAACCACGGATCTCCTCTTTTCCGGGGCAGGTGCGTTATCCAATTACGCTAAAAAAATTCCTTTGTATCTAAATTATATAATTATATTTTCTTATATTAAATCATGTAAA
The DNA here is from genome assembly GCA_016648135.1 of Agrypnia vestita. Classification (NCBI taxonomy): domain Eukaryota; kingdom Metazoa; phylum Arthropoda; class Insecta; order Trichoptera; family Phryganeidae; genus Agrypnia; species Agrypnia vestita. The sequence goes on from JADDOH010003930.1 coordinate 108,601, forward strand.
AATGTTACCCATAAACCTCTTAGATTTCCATTACTTTTTAAATAAAAAATAATAATAAAAAAGCCTTGATTGATTAATTTGGTCCTATATTTTATTTAAGCACGCTTATACAGGGTTATTTGGAAAACATTAATAACCTTGCAGGACTATATTCCTACCTTGATTATGAGTCGGAAATGTTCAAGCAACCAACCTAATATGAATAGTTATGGAGACATGCGACATCAATATTTTCATTTTTTTTCTGACTTTTTTTTGTAAAACGTTGAAATATCATTACAGTAACTTATACCGAATATAATAAAAGTCATTCCCTTTAATATAAATCAAATAAAATATTAAAAACTTTTAATTCCAATTGTAAATAATTCCAAAAGATGAAACGAATTAATTTTTCATATTCGATGCAAGTTACTGTAATGATCGTCTAACGTTTTACAAAAAAGTCAGAAATATTGAAAAAAATGTAAACTTAGGTTTTGCATAATATCTCCATAACTATTGATATTATTATTATTAGGTTGCTTGAACATTTTCTATTCATTATGAAGGCAGGAATCTATTTGTTACGTTTTTGCTGCTAGCTATGATACACCCTATATGATACAACATAAAAATTGTTAACAAAAAGCAAACTGTTTACTTTTTTATATAAGTAAAGAAGGTTGTGGTTTTTTATGTTTTCCAAATAACCCATTATCATATTTAAATGTTAAAGTAAAAGTAAAAAAATAATTGTCGGGCAATATTTTTTGCCTCACTCTCCCAATAAAAGCGTGGGCGCTTTCCCTCTAAAGCCATGTATTCACTAGGGGACAAATCGCGAAACATTCCGCTCGACATGTCGCATCAACATCTACGCTCGTGTTTCGGGGACAATGACGCGGTCAATTGACGTGCACACACCGGGACTCGCATATCTTGTCGCGGAAATGTCATCCG